>VWYH01004658.1:314250-328916 GCA_013399365.1 Pampusana beccarii | reverse complement strand
AAAAAAAAAAAAAAGGAAAAAAGAAAGATTAAACATGTATGCTATTTCACTTTTTCTTCTTTTCCAGTGATTGTTGTTTGTTTTCCTTTAATCTGCCAAAGCATTTTCTCTTAGAACGTGTTTTTAATAATTGGCTGCAACATTGCTTTGGCTGAGATGACAAAGGTATTTTTCAGTGTAAAAGTTTGCTTCAAATCGAAAAGTAGAACTTGCTCTTACTTGGGATGTTTATATCCAGCTAGTACGAAGTAAGAGCCAGCTCTGAATGTTAATGAAATAGATGTAAGTAAGATTACAAATGGATGAATTATTATGCATAAAAATGCAGTACTAAGACTGACACACCTCTTGAACACACACTCTGAATAATTCATAATTCTGTGGTTTAAATATATATTACCTAAACAGTTTATTTTAGACAAGACAATGCAGAAGGCATGATAAAAAGGCAAAATATTCTGAGGGGACTACAGGTAGGAAAGATGGGTATGGTTTGACTCAATGATCTTGAATGTCTCTTTCAACCAAAATGATTATAAGATTCTATGAAAAGACTGAAAAAGCTGGATTTGTTAGCCTGGAGTAATCTCAAGGACATATTTCTCGGGAAGAAGGGAATCTCAAGGAGATATTTCTCCAGAAGAAGAGGGGATTTAACTTCTGTCTTCAACAGCCGAATAGGCTGATAAGACAGACTTTTCTCTAATATGCACAGTAGAAGAACAGGATGCAATGATCACAAGGTTCTGCATAGGAATTTCCAACCAGAAATACACAAAAAGAAAAATCACAAATAGTGTGGTTAAGCACAGGAAAAGATTTCTCACAAACGTTGTCTCTGGAGAAATTCAAAATTTGACTGAACTTAGTCCAAAGAAAAAGGCAAACTTTGAAGCTGAATCTGTTTTGAGCAGGAGGTTGGTCTAGATAATCTCCTGCAGTCCTTCTCAATCTAAATTATGCATGATTTTACCATAAATGGGTTGGTCAGTTAAAGAAACCAGAAAAAACTATCTGATTCATAATATCATGCATTATATTGAATCTTATATTTTTGAGACTGCCAAAGATATGCATCTTCCGTACACATGGGAATCATTGGCATTGTTTTATTCATTTTTGTTTGACCAACAAGTCAAGCCTTCAGATTACCCAGAGATGTCAAGAATGGCAATATATTGAGGAAATAAATAAACTTATTACAAAGCTCCAGATCTGGGATACAATATCAAAAGTAACGGGAAGTTATGGTAGAACCAAGGAAACTCGTTGTTGCTTAGGTAAGCGTCAACAGGAACAGACATGGAAAAATTAATAATGACAAAGTCTCAACCTGACTTTGTTGCTGAAATAAAGATAAGTATGTTAGACTGTAGTTTTAAAGCGTAGTAAGTAATGAAACTGATACTAATCTAAACCTCTGGGACAGTTTCAAAATGAGATAAATGACTTTCCTATAATAAATCTTAATCTAGCTTTAGTGGGCAAAATTTTAAAGTTTTTATACTGCACAGTACATTAAAAATAATAGTCTCTTGCCATCTGGGAATGGAGGCTATCAAGATTTCATGGTGGCCATTAAAACAAGAGCAATATGAATGTCTTCTATTATTCTCCTTTAACAGTTACAAGTTGTGTCTCTGACTTGTTCCTGAAGAATTCTGTTGGGGTTCAAAGATTACCACTCCTCCAGCTCCCCGAATATAAAATTTTTGAGGTTCTACTCGTGCCTCCTAACCCTTTCAGCACACTTCTTTCTTAGTCCTTCACAGCACCACAACCCCCAGCTGTGTTAGACAAAGCCTTCCGGCACAATAGTCCACACTGGATTTCGCTGTTGTTTGGGTGGGCCTTTGCTGCACTTTGGTGCACTTTGGTGCACTCCAATAATGGGAAGGAAAGAAGAAAAGGACAATTGTGGAGTTGCAACACAAACCTCTTGTCTTTCCCTCTGTAAGAATACTGACCAGGTAGATTTTTTTTCTTAACCTACTTGGTCAATTCTGCAGAACCTTTAGGAACTTAGTATTTCTGAGACTCTTTCTCTTTATATCAAGTTAAGCTGGAATGAATCATCACCTTCAAAAATGGTTAGGTAGTGGCACTGACACACCTGCACATATGAATGGTGAATATAGGTCAGAAAACCAAGGTTAATGTGGGCTATAAGTGAAAAATGTAGAAAATAAAAACAGGAAGAAGCCATCAAGATAATTGTCATAGTACAGCTTCCATGAGGGAACAAGTGCAAACAGTATTGGCTCCCTCAAACTGAAACCTAAGAATTTTTCAAAAATTCAATCACTAGCAAAAATATTTTTAATATTCAGCATACAGTAAGGATAACAAGAAGATAGAACTTTCTAGTAACTTATTAACATTTTTCTAAATGTCTCTAAATGTGCCTACATCATTCAAAAATGTGTATTGTCATGGCTTGTGAACATTAAATCATCAAGGGAAAAACTTATTATCTGTAAACAGTAATGGCAGCCTTTGAGTACACAGGACATACATTGTACCTTGCTGTTAGTAATACAAAGGGCATACCTTGCCCACATTTTCGTAAATTACCTGTTTAGAATGTATGCTTTGAGTGCCTCTGACCACTGCACTTTGCTTATTAATACTTGAGGACTTGGTGCCAGTAAGTGTATTTAACATGTCTCCGTTGTATTGCTTATGAGTGCAGTAACTGGGAATTCATGTCCAGGAAAATTAAGAAGGTTGATTTAAATTATTTTGTTTCAGCATTAGTAAAGTTTTAAGCTTCTGCTTAATCACAAGTGTTTAAATATACACCAATAACTCCCATGATTTAAATAAGTTACAAAGCATTTCTTAGCAGAATTCAGTTCGCTGTATATGGTAAGACGATGATTTACCTACATTCTAGTTACTATCCATGGTTATATTAACCTAGAATAATTAGTTTAAATCGATTTTAAAAATATATATTTGAAAGACTTAAAACACTTTTTTTTTAAAGTCATCTTTTTATGGAATATTTCACTTTTTCTTTGAAAACCAAAGTGTTATCACTTTTTGGACAATATAAAGCTACTCATCTTAAAACTTTTTAATATCTTTGAAGCACAAACCTATTTTTTCGTTATTTTCATTTTAACAGGCAGAAGCAAATATTTTCTGTCAAGATCCATAGCAGTATTACTTCACATAGCTCCTTCTTCCATAGATCTCGAAGGTCTTGCTGGTGTACTCAATCTCACAGCAGATTTTGATGCTGGGAAACTTCACCTCAAATTCACTGTAACAAAGAGAAAGTGTAGATTCAGAGAATCTTCAGTAAACACTACAAATATTTTAGGCCATGAAAAAAAAAAAAAAAGCACTGCAACCCTGAAAAGCCCAATTCTTGAGAGCTTTCAGCTCTGCTGGCCCCAATATTTTGTATCATGCTATTCTCAAGATACACAAATATAGATATCTAAATCTAGACAGATACTCCGTTTTGAGAGGTTGGATAAACCATTTCCCACTGAAATTCTATTGCTGACCAACTATATGCAGAATTGCAACAAATCATCACCTAAAATGGTAGCAGCCCCTGATCTAGTAGGCATATTAAGACACACCTCACGCACCTAATTTCTGCACAGAAATGGACAATCCTGTTGTCTTCTATTCAAAGGCCTGGCTTCAAGGAGCATATGGGAGGTATTATAATATACGCCTTTAGTATGATATCTGGGCAGATCAGTCACATAGGAAATATTAAACCTGAATTCCATTCACTTCACTAAATGTAGAAATTTCAATCTGGAACTCCCATTTGAGAAGTTTGCATTGGCCACCCAGGCACGAGATAAAAAGAGAGAGAGAGTTCAAAGGAGATTGAGTAGATTGGGTCATCCTTCATTATTTTTACTGAAACATTCATTTCTGTAATTTAGCTCAGCAAGGTTCATTATTCTGGGAAAAAAATCAGCAAGCTGACTTCTGACTCTGTAGCCAATGAGAAGGACGCTTGGCTTTGTCTAGGACACTACTGTACTTTCTTTGCAAGGCATGTCTTCTCCTGCAGTTGTCAGGAAGCTTCACTGGTGAGGTTAAAAATTTTAATTAGCTTGCTAATCCAGGGAATATTCATGTACCCTTTTACTTTAGTTTATGTAATTATATTAATTAAAGTGACATTCATACTGGCCTAACCACTCAACCATCCAACTGAATTATGAGACGAGCAAGCATGGGTATTTTTCAGTGTAAAAATGAACATAGTTCATTTTCTTGTGGCAGTCAGGACTTAGATCATTTTTTGGTAGAAAATCAGCAGCTTCAGTTCTGTATAGAAGTTAACATATGCCCGCCCAATCTTCAACTTTACTCAAATTCATCTTCAGACTGGATAGCTTTGACATATGTTTAAAATTAAGGTCATATTAACATCTCACTTTTTTTAGAAGAAAGTTAAACACCCACATAATACTGCTTTGAATATGAATACATGACTACAGCAGATGTAACAGTACACTGTAAAAGCCAATATCTACTCCGCAGATCCAATCTAACATTAATCTAATATGAGAAAGATGTTGTGCAATACTGAAAGTAATTAATTTGCTTTCACTTTTACACTTTTGCTTCTTCGACATTTTAATTCAGACATCATTCCCAATTCAAGCCCACAAATACAGACATTTGTGGTTGTGATAAACTTCCTCCATACTGATAAGGCAAAATCTGCTGTGTGAGTTATCATACATAATTATACAGTTTAATTATCAGGATAAATCAGAAAACCTATGAACCAATCTTAGTATTTTATTCAAATATTAATCTAAATGTACTTTTGCCCTATTAACTTATTTTCTATGAAGTCAAAAATAAACATTTGGCTTGACTAAAGGCTTATGAGAATCAATAATGTTCATCTGGAAGTATGAGAAACTTTGTCAAATATATTTAACACCAATAAATAACTCACATGATGTCTTCCTCTTTCAGTACTTCATTGTGTACTATAGAGAATATTCTACTCACCAAGAGCATTGAATGAGATCTGTAATTCAGAGAAGTTGCTTAACCTGTAATTCACTAAAATACAAGTGACCTAACCTCCAGCTGAACTGAAAACAAGTTCTAAAGAGAATCAGGTATTTCTAATAGAAATAAGTTAAAAGTGTTGAGTACTGTAACAATAAGAACTATAGAAATCTCTTTTAAATAAATAAATAGGGGAAAATGAGATAAAATTGGTTGCCAGGGTGGGTGAAGATCATACTGAATCTGCTAGATAATACCACATAATACTGGAGAAATTGAATGTATTGCATTTGGAGGATCTTTGTTTCTCCCAGGTTATTAATTTTGTATGACTGCTTCATCCAAGAGGCTTGGCTTCTGTGCCAACCTATGCTCAGAACTGTGGGAGACAAAATCAAGTTATTTGTGCATTATAAATCGCAATGGAAAATACAGACACTGAACTAGTTCAGGAGCTATAAACATTCTTAATATGTGAAAATGGAGCACAATATGTCTTGTACTATCCTACTTAGAAAAAGACTGGTACCTCGGGAATTCCATTTGACAGAATGAACCCACACAGACAAGACAGGAGATGAAACAAAATTACACAATGACAAACTGAAGTGGCTAAATTTATCTAGCTAGACAATATCATAACAAGCAATAAGACCAATGCCTCCAGATGATTTCCCAAAACTTGTGCCATCTCCTTGATTCTGTAATGAGATATGAGGTGAAGGGGCAGACTATGTCCTAAACTCTTGGAAAGATTGTGTGTGATTTGCTGCTGTATTTGGAAAGGCTTACCTCTAACCGTGTCCTTTACAATATTGAGAAAGCTAGAAGAAAACATATCTCATTTATGGAGATCCTTGTGTCACACATACACATACAGAATCACACAATTAGAGACTTTACGTAAGTGTCCAGCAAGGGTTTTATTTCAGGGTCCATAGTGTCATCTTGCAAGTGTATTTAACTAATAGGGAAAATTGAGTGGACTTCATGAAGGTCTTGCAGGCTGTGGTATTCAGGTAGGCAGGACAATGACATACAAGTACTTTTCTTCTCGCAAACTGCAGGTAAATTACAAGGCGATCTTACTGTGACCTACAGAAGAAATTATGCAGTCATAAAGATCGCTAGTGCTCTGCACTGGAAAGCTTGATATCTCTTTATGCATTAATGAAAACTATTTTAGTGAAGGGAGTCCAGGAAAGTCTCATGTAACCTCACATTGCACTAAGGTTGTCTGAATAGATGTCTAGAAAATTCATTGTCCTTCTCCTAGTAATATTAGTTTGAACTATCATAACTAACCTCAATATGAGTACCTATGTGTTTATAGCTTTTGGATCAAAACCAAAATATTCACCATACTGCAGGATGGAGCACAGGTTAGCCAGACAACAGGGAGTGGCTTTATGACTAAATGGTCTCCAGGAATAACAAATTATGACTAACAATAACACTAGTCAAAACAAGTAGCTTGACATTGTCATCCATTTTTCAGCAACTGATGAGAAATTCCATACAGCATATATTTGCAAAGATTCATACTAGCAGTGAAAGCTTATTCTGTTTCAATAGAGTGTCATGGATCATTGATACATTTGGCACCACCAAAATAACATTACACTAGAAGTCTCACTAGTATGAACCTTATTCATCAGGGATCTATATGACATTCTTTCTGGAGGGAGCCCTGCTGGCAAATTGGGGTTTCTCAAATTTAAAATAGCAATTTTTCATTAAATTTACAAGTAAAATAACTGAAAAAAGTTTGCAAATATACTTAGGGCATTTTCTTTATAAAATGGATCAAAAATGTTATATTAAAAGCAAACACAGCAACTAGTTTTAGAAAGTAATTTTAAGTAAGAGCTGTCTTCTAAATTGACCATTTTTAACCATGTTAATAGCTATTTGGATTGTGAAATAAGTAAATAATTGAGGGTATTTTCTACCTGTCTCACATTAATGTGCCAGCTGGAATAATTTTATGTGTAGTTTCTGCATGGTTTAGATATCTGTGTACCATGGTCATGAGTGTATCTTTGCTTCCTTGTGTTTCTGCCTAGTTTGATGTATCAATAATAGTGGCACTGCAGTTTCTCCTAAAATCTTAAAAAAATGATGCTGAGAAAGCAAACATGACTGCAGTAGCTAATCTTTTTTTCATTAATAAATTACCATGGGCGTGTGTGAGGGAGATTCAGCTTTTCTGATGTCTTCTTCACCTAGTAAACGGAGTTTGCTGCTTGTGCAATTACTGACTATATCTTCACAAGGAACATAAACAAGCCAGGCTCAAGCACTGCCCTGTCATCACCTGTGTCATTTAATTATTTGCACTTTCACTAGAACAGGCTTGGTCTGAGACAAATAGCATAGTCTCAAACAGCTTAAGGACATGATCAGAGGGACAATGTGAGGGTCAGTAAACGGTAGGGATGAAGCCAACCTGTTGGTTGGAAGAAGGGATTCTAACCAGCTAGACTTGAGCTATGCTCCACCATTAGGTTGCAGGGTCAAGGAACATTATTTTGTTATAAGAGATACACCATTTGGTTAGAAATGTCAGGACTGAGGTGTAGTAAGTCCAGGGTAAAACACTAATATCTACTCTGACAGAAGTTAAAAGGAGAATAAGAGGGGAAAAATGTTCTAAGCTGTCTGTGACAATGGATTTCTGTAGGGCAGACTATGAAAAATAGCCAGAGTGATCATAAAGAATAGAGTATCAAAGCCTGCTCTCTTTCCTACTCTACAGCTGTGATGAATATGTGCAAGTCAGAGGTAACATTGCCTGTAATATGGACATTTTGGATGATAATCAGATCTGGAAAGTCTGTAAATATTTTATAGTCATGCTTAAAGCTTGCCAATATTGTATCAATGTGTTCATCCTTGCAGCTGTTTTGAGGCATGACTGAAAGACCACCCAGCGATAACACAGTTCTTATTGTAAATTGAAGGCTCTTGTGCTCCACTCAAAGTTTATTGCAGCTTCCTCATTTATCTTGTCCATTCTGGAAGGAACTAGAGCAAAGTAGATTAAAAGCAACATAAAACCAGATTCGACTGTTTTAGATCAGTGTATTTACAGTGCTAAGGAGGAACCTGCAGGGCTGTGATATGCATTAAACAAATACTGAGGAGATAGCCTAATCCCTTACCGAAAATATCTACTTCTGGAATAAAAAGAAACATCTCCTTTACTACTTAGATTATCTCCAACATGGTTAAGAGAAAAAAAATTTAAAAGACATAAATAATATCACAGGTAGTTAACCCACACTGGAAAATGAGGGGAGTGGAATGGAGTGGACAATGTAAAGCCTGACCCAAACACAAGCATCAGTATTGCAACTCCTGAAAAATGTGCAGTGAGATCATTAATTGCCAACAGCAGTCAGAAAGGAATGCAGTTCTAAATTGTACTAATGGTGAACATTTCTGTTAGTTTTGTGGTATCCAGCATGTTCTGAGAGGTCTAGAGACTCACCGCAGGCATGTAATGTGTTCTTTTTTGGATATTCAGGTGCTAGTTTACAGATAGTGCCTGACTGTAAAACATTTTGAGTTAATCTGTAAGTAAAAGTGCATCAGTGTTCGTAATCATCCTGTTAAAGCTGCTGTTCATCAGATAGCAGAAGTACTACTCAATAAGTTACTTCTGCATTCTGAAAGGAAAAGGTACTTTGAAAAAGTCAAGAAATTATCATCTACATGTTGGTTATATCGGGTACTTCCTCTGCACGTATGTTTAAAAAGTATTTTATATACTTCAGACATCTACACACCACATAATTTTGAGTATACTAATGTTGCTGTCATATATCCAGAGTACAGCTTACCACAATGTTTTTAGATGCCAGTTCCTATAACTTTTTTCTTTCTTTTTTCTTTTTTTTTTTCCTATGAGAAGCCTATTATTGACAGATGAATGTCTTCACTGTAAAGTATATATACTTTTCATTTTTGACTACGAATAAATATAATGCCTAAAGGGCTTATGCAGATCAATTTCTGTCACTTATTTAACGTCAGGTCAAATATGGAGAGTCCAGCTATACTCAAGAGAACATAATAAGTTTTAGATTGAAAAGAAAGAATGAGAATTGTTTTTGTCAAGCAGTCTACTATGTTTCAATCAGTCATGTTGTAGATGGTAGCAGTTCTTCTCCTGTCAACTACTACTATAAATACACCAATGCTCTCACATTTTTTGGACTCCAATTAGAATGGGAGATGCATTACTTCTGTCATCTGTACAACAAACTTTTTCAGAGAGTAAGCTAGTAAAAGGTTTGAAGTTCAACACTAGAAAATTAGGAATTTCCTGTAAGTATTGCTTTCACTAGCATATGTGTTATTTTTAGTTTCTCCCAACAATTCTTTTCACACTTATTAAAATATGGATTTATCAGTGTCAATGTCATATGTCTACATTTAGAAATTTGATGATTCTTTTTTCTATATTTATTCAGTGCGGTAGTAAAAGCTTTTTGTAAGAAAGGCGATTAACTTTAACATGATTTATCATTATTGGAGAAGACAAATTTCAATGGGACTGTGGTGAGGGTTCAGTGGGCATTCATGTTATAAACCAAAGTCTGTACAGGCTTATGAATATCACTTTTTTGACTTAGGATGAGCCAAGACTGATCTGGCACTTCAGCTGTATTTACATATATCCACATGGGGGGGGAACCAAATATTAAAATGCTGGAATTTCTTTAGACCAGGAATTGGTGTGAAATCCAATTTACCCCACACCCCCAATGCCAATTATAGATTACATATTTCCTCATCTCCAACCCTATTTGTAAAACCTGATCAATAATAAATCCATTTTCAGTGGTCCTCTTTAGTGTCAACAGGGACAGTCATTAGTCATCAAGTCATCTACCAGTAATGACTGTCCATCATCCCAGCCTCAGTGTTACTATGGGAAGATAACATATGTGCAGCCAGAGGGCCTTTTGGTCGAGAGTGTCAAGACATTTAAAGTCATCATTCATATTACAGTGATGAATAAACTCTCTAGGAAGGGAGGAAAAGAAGAGCTTTGTTCCAGGTGTGCTTGTATAAAACACCTGGAAACACCCCACACCCACTGTTTTCTAGGTAGTTCCACTCTGTAACAGTACTCTTCTTAGTTGGTCACATATCTCTGTCCTTAAAGACCTAAGGTTTTAAACAGGAGGTGGTTTCAATTCACTTGTTTGTCATTCAGATTCACAATATATGGGCTGCTTTTGATAGGTGTTGAATAGGTAGAGATTCAGACCATCTGTCCACAGGAAAAAAAACATTCTTCATAAGACAACCAAAAGATTGTTGCAGGAAAGTCTCAATTTATGTCAATTCTAAATTTTAAAACAAATTCTGAAGAAAAGTTCAGAGTAGCATATCTTGACCTCTCAAAATGAAGACTTCATTTTCTCATTAGAAATAACATTTTAAAACTGTAACTTATTTTACACTGAGAGTTAAAAGCTAAAGTCAAAACACAATGCTTTTGAATTACTAAAGCAGTTCTTTAACCTGAGGTACGTTGATTCGAGAAAGCCTCTAAGACTTTAGGTGCTGGTTCAGGACTTATTTCCCCTTTTACCATGACAATTTCCACCCAACTTTGCTCTTTGATCATGAGTTGGAAGTTTAAGCAGCAATTTTGGAACACCTTCACTCCTGAACATTTGTGTGATGATAGATTCTTGAACATGAGTGGTGCTGTTGAGTAAGAGTAAATGAAAGATTCGTATAAATTAAATTTCAACAGCCATGAATCATATTAGTGTTCGTGCAACTCTCCGCATTTTTGGCAATGGAACTCAAGTCTGTGTCTAATAACCTCAGTGAAGTCTTTAACCTTTCCTGATGAAATGCTGATCAGTCAGGCTGAATGGAATAGTGGACAGTCATCAGATGAAAATAGATTTGCAGTATGCTCTGCAATAAGATGATCAAATTCATTTTAATCTGTGACATTCTAATGAATTAAACCACTCCATGACCTGTCTTGAACATAGAATGGGTGCTTCTGCAAAGCCAGGCAACCAAACACCAGCATTTTCAAAATGCCGAATGGGCAATGAAGTAGCTGCCTAAATGAGTTCTCCTTTCCTTATTGAGCTTGATTTCTAATACAAGAAAGTATTATTTGCTCCTAAGTGATTTTCAGTATCGCTATTGCTTTTAATTTTTTAATGTTAATGGGATTTGAAGGCAGATCAGAGCCTCAAGGAAGGTTTTGACTGATTTTGATGAAAGGCTGATCAAGGATCTTGTATGCTTTTTAACATCTATCTTTCTGCACTTAGCTATATCTTGAAATTTGAAAGACAAACATATTCCTGAATTGAATACTAGTATATGAATGTTTCTTCATTCCTACAGGAGGCCACAATTCTACACAAAAATATAATGTATTGAGGTTTCTGAAAACAAACAAACAAAAAAGCATCTGAGTAGATAGTAAGAGCTCTGTATGTTTTGAGGAGAAAAGTATGTGGTAATCACCTTTAAGTAAACAAACCTTTGAGTGAAAGATACTAATTATTACATTAGAAAATCTTACCTACATAAGTCATGTCCATTAAATTGATAGTATGAAATTTAAAAAGCAGAGTACTCCCACAGTCCGACATTTTCATAAATTCTTCTTCATTATTTGTAAGGATTTTTTCTACTTATCGCTTACAAATGTCTTGCTTTTGTTTTGATTTCAAACTGTGAGTAATGGACTAAAATTCTGTGTGGATCCACTGACAAGCTGAAGCAGTGCTGGTTTTAACCCAGAATGTTGAGACTGGGATGGAAATTATGTGGACTGTTTTGTGCATTTAAAGCGTGGGGATAGATCCAAGAGTGGAAGATTTATCCCCTGACATGACTGTATACTGACACAGTTAAAGCACCCCAGAAGCAGCCAGTACAAATATGTTGGCAAGTGCAGGCATTTGGTGAAATCCATTCATGCAGCAGAGTGTTCCCAACATCCAGAAACCTCTCCAGTATTCAGAAATGGACGAATTCCCTGCTCATTGCAGGGGAGTTGGACCAGATGACCTTTGAAGATCCCTTCCAACCCAAACTATTCTAGGATTCTATGAATCCATGGCACACCATGCGTGCAAAAACACTTCCACTGTACAGAAATAAAAAATAGAAATGAGACAGAAAATCAAGGACTTTCTCTTCCATTTGAGTTCTTTACCAAAAAGGCCAACAAATTATCAGGTTGCTGTAAAAGAAACAGTGACCTAAATTAAAGCATTAGTGGCTATCTAAGGGCAATATGAGGGTAAAAGTGTTTGTTTGACATGTGCCTATCAAGCACCTATAGGTGCTTGGTGCCTGTTCCATTTTTTCAATAAGTGATGTCCTAATAATCAAGCCTCTAACAGAAAGGGTATTGTCAGCAGAAACTGGAAATATTTTAATTGTTATGAAGAGGAAGATAATTCAAGAGACCATGACACTTTTGTGTAGAAGCTCAGCCAAAAAATATTGTCATGTTTTCCAAAGCACACAGCTATTTGTTTTCCCACCCTAAAACGTAAAAGAAATGAAGTGAAAGACTGTTTTCACCACATCATAAAATAATATTTTTTAAAATATACTAGTAATGAGGTAGGACATTTTAAATTATGATGAAAACGAGGAACATTACTTTTGGGATGGAAATGGTCCTGTTAAGTCCACATCAGCAAAACTAGTGCTTTAAGGGTAAATCTTTATGCTAACATTTTATCAGGAAACAGAAATTCTATTTCTCTGCTTTTCTGCTCGTATTTCATTCCTTTGCATTATTAGTAAAGGAGGATACTACCTAAACGTTATGAAGTGGTTTTGATATAATATTTGTGAAATATATACAGTTGGGTTAACTCTGTGTAAAGACTTATTACACAACTTGGACTGTGACCGAAGAATTCCTTGTATTGGCACTGAGCTGTACAACTGGACTAAAGAATATCTATTTTACTGTGATAGTCTCTGCAATTTTTTTGAACACTGTTAGTTTTAATGGTGTCCAAAAGGGTACCTGTGCATCTGTGAACAGGATTCAATTAACACTTCCCATGTTTTAAGTGAAATCCCAGGGCAAACTGAGTAACTTCCACAGTAATAGAGTAACTTATCAAGATACTTAATTAGGAAAATTCCCTTAAAGTATCTTTGTGTTATGTATGAATGAAAACTAGAGCTTGTAGAAGCACAAAATCTTTTAGATTACATTCACTCATGTTGACTAAACTTCAACATGACTAAATTTCAAGTGGCAATAGCGTTTAAACTCAAATAGCTCTGTGGTTAATGCCTATGGTACATCATTTTTCCATCAAAGTAGGGAACTCATCAAGACCAATACACGCAAGAGAACCACACTTGTCAGGTTTAGCAGAGGAGACAGGTGAACATTGGCAAGAGAATTTTGACGGTAAGCAACCAAAAATTAAATCAATGTGTCTCCTGTTTAATTTTCAGTTTCTCAGATGCCTCTGTTCTCTTCTGATCATTTTCTTCTTCAGTTATTACACCTTACTTCTTTGGTTTTAAGTGATAAGATTAAAAAAAAGTTGTTGTCTACAGTTATCAATAACATAGGCCTTCAAAAGTAATATACCCTGTTAATTTTCTTTGTTTCCTCACCTAATCTTTCTATATGAGGCTAGGAGCTCTTAGGAACAATACTTCTAGCCAACTTCATAAAGCTGCTGAGATTTGAATGTGGTGTATCAGGCATTCCATGTTTTATACTGTTTCCATGATATTCAACTTCAGCTGTTATCGAGTTGGTCACAGAGTCAAAAATATTCTCAAGTCCTTTAGCCAGACAGAGACATAGATTGCAATACTCTGTATTTTGAGACAAGTATGCACAGTAAGACAGATGACTCTCCTTCCATTGATCAGAGCACACAAAAACAGTGTGTGTTAATGTCTGCCAGTCATACAGTAAAAAGGACATGGAATCACGCGTTTCTCTGGCACTCAGGTGACTCCTCCCCAGGCTTTTTCTGTGCATCTCTATGTGGTACTGCAGTTTCTCTGCTCTCTGAAAGAGACTAATACTGACAGAAGGACTCTCTATGGCTACAAAGGAGAATATGGCTGGTTCTGCAGCTGACTCTGTTAAAATTATCATCAGCAGAGAGGAGATGAAAGTGATCTGAGGTTCTGAATAGTAGTCTTCACACTGCCTGCTTGAAACAGCATTTTACATGTAAGCATTTCACATGTATAGATTTCATTGCAATGAAAGGTGCTTTTTTTTCTCCCCTTGTAGCCACAACTCCATTTCCTGAAGGTGCTGTGAAATGTGTTATCCTTCTAAAGTACACTTCGAGCAGCTGCTTTTCAATGCCACTGTTGCTTAAGTGGGAAAACGTTGCCCCAATACCAGTGAGAGATGTCTAATGGAAATTCCTGCTGATGCTGAAAAAGCATACAAATTTTGAGTTCTTTTAGAATCAGAACTACCGAATTATCTTCCCTCAATTTTATTTTCATTAATTTTTTATGACATGGAAGCTATAAAATAAATTACACAAGGCTAATCTTTGTTTCAGTTAGTCTTCAGTATATATATATGTATATATATATATTAGTCCTGAATACATATAATATATATGTATGTGGAAGAAACATTTTTTTTT
>VWYH01004658.1:244919-314140 GCA_013399365.1 Pampusana beccarii | reverse complement strand
AAAAAAAGAAAAAAAAAGAAAAAAGAAAAAAAAAAGCAAAAAAAAAAGGTAAAAGAATGACCCTAAACTAAACAAGGAAAACATCAAATAGAGATGAATGTGACTGACAAACTAATGAACAGCTGAGAAGGTGGGCTACCATGGATATCATCTTTCTGCCTGAATAATCCCAACCAGTGAACAATGAACAAGAGAGATTTAAAGTTATATTTCAGTCATTTGTTATTTTCACAGTCAATAAATGATGTCAGGAGAGGGTTCACCTACTTTAAGAGAGGATCCTGAAGGAAATTTTACAATGTTTCATAGTGTCTGTTCTTGAAAGGAGTATATCACATTAATCTCAAACCTTGTCAGAAATTGTACTTACTTAAAACCAAACAAATTGACTTCATGAAACAAGAAGAAGGTTGTGAAGATTTTTAGCAAACATTTGAATTTTCAAAACTTTACACACTCATCTTAGTGGAAATGTGAGAATCAACAGCAAAAGCTAACAGTACTGTCAAAGAAATGTGTGGAAACACTAGAGCTGAGAGGTGGGTTGTAATGCGAACCCCAGCAGTGAATGTTTGGGTTCAAATCTGAATTTTAGGATATCATCTGTAGAAAAATTGAAGAGCTCAGGAAAAAAAAAAAAAGTGCAGACGAATACTACTACACACTGAAAATCATTCAGTGGAGCAGGAATGGGCATCATTTGGGCATCTCCTGTAAATAGCTATTGATCTATCATTCAATCATTCTTATGTATTTCAAGATAAGTGATATGCCTTAACCATCATTGAAGATGTTTTGCTATCTATATAGTAATACAGTCTGCACAAATGGTTTACCCTTATTTTTGGCAAATTTTCTTCTCTGTTTCTCAGCAGAAGTGCTTGAAAATTGTCATTAATGTTAGCAGATGGCTGACAGACTGATCACTGTTGGAAGAAGAACACAATTTTCAAAATAACTATTGTGTATACGAAGACATCTCTGATCATGGTTGGAGAATGAAAAAGGATTTTCCCACTCTGCCTCCAGCATCAGCTGCCACAGAGTTTAGTAGCAGACATCATTTCTGCCTTAAAGAAAAATAAAAGGAAGAGCTCTGTGGTTCATTTTTTTTTTCTGTAAAAGATTCTAGCTGAGTATAACCCAGGATTCTCTCCTTTCAATTCGAAACAGAGAAAGGATTCCTAAACAGAATCTTCTTTTGCAGCTTGACCATATCTTTCCATAAAAAGTCAGGGGAAGAGAGAGAACAATCTGATCTGTTCTTAGCTGTCTTTCAGTACCAATAAATGAGTTATATTTCCTTTTTTTCTGTTTTGTGTTCTGTTTAGTTTTTGTTATTAGTTAGAGGAGCTGTTCAGTCTTACAGGTTCACTTGGTGCCTTCAGATCTTTTATTTGGGCAAAGCTCCCACAGTCATTAACACTGAAACCAGGCCTTGTCCCCACCTGACATGAGTCAGGTCTAGTGCAGCACTGTAGTTTTGTCTAGTTGTCCACAAGCCATGGTGAAGAATTATAATACCATGCTGGGGTTTGCTACTTGCTTGGGACAGAGGCTTTGGGCTGACCGAACCTCAAGATGGTAAGGACAGATGTCCCTGATCTCACAGGAAGCCTGTCAAAATGCTAGCATGTTTAATTGCATTTGAACTGTCACAGTAAAATGATGGATCAATACTTCAACTCAGTTTTTTGATCCAGTGCCAGGAGCTCTAAAGTCAGATTTTATGTATTGCTAAATGACAGCTTCAGGGTGAGGTTCATGCCTCTGTGGAAGGCCAGTAAAAGGTCTGCAAAAAGTTTAAGTCTTACTCATCACCTCTAAATAGATTTTAAATGAGACTTCAGTGTTTGGTAAATCTCACGTTAGTCCTTGGTACAGAGAGAAATTTGCCTCCCTGAGTGCCCAGAACACACACTTGGAGGAAAGACAGTGCTGTAAACTGATCCAACACTAGCCAACACAACACAACACAGCCAGGGGCTTCACGAAGGGCATCAATGTGAGGACTGTACCACATTCCTAAGAAGATTTCACCCTGGGCAGTCACCACATGAAGACACCAGGAGAGGGAAAAACATCAGAAAATATGAGTTTTACTTGTAGCTTCAGTGATTACAGATTTTGTCGAGACATACATTTTCAGGTGGTTTTTCTTCTGTTATCTGCTGCATAGAATCAGGAAAGTGATCTCATTAATCATCAAGCTTGTTAGATGTTATGCTAATTACATTTCCACAGTAAAATAGTAAAAATTTAATAAAACCAACATCTATTAAATTGTCAGTGCATGCCTGTACTTTTTGTAACACACAAATCACCTTCTAAAGGTTGAAGGTTTTTTTACCTTTGAGAGAAGATGTGGTTCTGCAAATGTTACAAATACCTCAGAGAACAATCTTTTTTAATTTTGAATATCACTTACTCTTTTTACTCCTCAGTTCCTTTATTCCTTTTAATTGGATCACAACAGCTTGAAGAGCATTATTTTAATCAAGTTGAAGGTGTCCAGTTCTTTATTCTAACAATTTATGGGGAAACTTAGTCCCTTTAAAATAAGGAAGAATCATTCCAACAAAGTCTGCATGCCTAAAATTTTGCCTCTTGGGAAGACTTGAGTCAAACAGCCATGTCAAAGGAGGCCCATGCTTTGAACTTCAATGTCACCTGACACACCAGCACTCAGTTTGTCCTGTTTGTGAAAAGGAAAGCAGATGGCAGATGTAAAGAAGTATGCAGAATCAGGAAAAACAGATCATATGAAAGAGGACAACAGAAGAAAGAGGCATGTGGGCAGTAAGAGTAACACTGCAGACTTCCAGAGAATTCAGTAAAGGATTCCCCAGAGATGGAGAGCCACCACACATGAGATGTGATAAGTGGTCCAGACACGTGGCAAGTCAACAGCGATGAGAAGTAGGGCAGAAGATCCTTGGTTACCTGAGGTCACCCATAATATCCTGTGGTTGCAGGAGCTGTTAGTAAATTATTACCTCCTAATGCTGTTGATTTGCCTACATTAAAAATGGAATAACGGAGCAATTTTAAGGACTGCTTAAAATAGCAATGTCAGCTCTTACATCTGATTTTTTAAAAAAAGTATTTACTGTTGCCAATAATGTCTAAAATTACCGGAAGCTGAGATTACTAAAAAAGCAGTTCCTGTAATGTTTGATTTGATTGGCATGTTATGTATCATTAGTTTCACTGTTTTCCCCTTTCTAGTGAAAAAAAGTCTGTTTCCCTTGTTTGTGGCAGATAAAACAAAGAGGATGAAAACTTATTAATAGTTTTAATATTTTATTTTGCTTTCTGATAACATTGCCAAAATGTCCTAAACCCATCTGAAAATATTTAAAGAACTGCATTAAATCTTCTTTCAATTGATCATGTCCCTGGAAATTAATATGAATTCCCCAAGAAAGGGCATCCTATATTATTCCTGTGGTGAACTTGATATATTTCTCTCATAGGGGAAAAGAAGGATTTGTGTGTGTGTGACTTCTTAAGTAATAATACAGCTCTTCTGATAATGTATTGGTATCTATATCTATAAATTAATTATATCTTATATGTGGCACTCTATCTTTGTTTATCAATGATTCACGTAAAAAAAGAATTCCAATGTGAAATACGAAATACATGCCTACATGTATTTAACACTAGTTAAAACTTCTGCTATATTACAAGGAAAAATCAAATTTTAAACATCATGATGGTCAACATGTCATTGGACTAACATTACCTTTAGATGAAGTCCGAGCACTCATATTGAATTATTTCATTATATATGAATGAGGGGAATAAGTAATAATTTAATTTCAAATAACAGTAATTTCAGCTGAGACAAATAAGGCAATCACAAAAGGCAACATTTATAATATTTTTTTCAATTTGTGTGGAAGCGAGGAATGAATAGTAACTGTCTTACTTTCCATTCCAGACAATCTGGAGCCTGGCAAAACTCCAGTTAAAGTTGGTCAGGATTTGATCTGGATGTGAATCCTCAAAATGGTTAGATATCAAGTAAAGACATAAGAAATATCCAACAGTTAGAGACAAAATAGCATTCAAGGCAAACCATTAACATCTTACTAGGTGACTGGAACCATTTTTCTCCTCACAAGGCAGGAGATGAACTGGAGTTTTCTATTCACTTACATATGGACAAGACTTTGTGGCCACTTTCATCAGTCTGATACTTGATTGCTGCAGCCTCATTGTGATCAATGTGGTTGAACAAGTGTAAAACTGGAGTCATGCAGTGGCTAAGCAAACCTCTAAATTTTCTTCTTCTGCAGGGGTATCTTTCCTGTTGTTTTCTCTCATTTTCCACAACCAGAAGTAGGACAGCATTTTGAGAAGGCTCTTCTAACCATTCTACTGTGAAATCTGTGAGTGCATTTACTTGTACATTCCGAATCTCAGATAAGCAAGTTCAAGGATGTAATTACATCTTAAACTACCAGTCTGATTTTCCATGTGAAAGTTTGTAACGCAAGGTTTTGAGAAATTCAGTCAGCTAATAAAGTCTGAGATAATTAGAAAGACTGTATTTGATCATGGTCAACAAAACTTGAAACACCTTGTATAAGGCTGTAAGTTGTCTCAGAACTTGGTTTTCTCATCGATGCTCATTACCTTTTACAGCATCACTGTTCAAAATATATTATGCATCCTGGGTAAGGAGCTGAATTCATACTTTCTTTACAGGTAATTTGCTATAGAAGTGCTGAAGAGAAAATAAGATGGCAACCTATTTGGCAACTCAAGGACTTTTCACTCTGCCAAGTCCTGCATGGGACTTTCGGGCAGCTCTCTTCTCGTCTTTTCTGAGACAGTTGTAGATTTGAGTCTTACATTTTAATGGGTCATTCTTGATTCTTATTTGAGCCACCTGATCTGTGAGCTCTGTTTCAACCATGAAAATCCCTTTCCTAGACAAGCAGTACTGGCTGAATTAAGGATGGCAACTGTGAAATAGTGTGTCATTGTCTGTGAACCATGAAGAAAGAACACCTGAGTGTGGACCAGAGCCAGGACACCGTACTACACCAATGCCGTCTGTAAAAAGAACTTCGCAATAGCAGGTCAGCACTGAAACAAATACAGCAAGTCTTCCTCTGATGGCAATCTGCATCTGATCCTTTCCACCTGCTCCAAACAGATTGACCCAAAAGTCCCCTGTGCAGTCACCATGTATTAAACCCCTACCATTTTTATCTTCAAAGGTATTGGATGATGTGGTGATTTCCAGATCCACAGAACAGTGAATAACTCCTAAAGTATTTTCACCTGAGGAAAGACAAGATTTGTTATTTAGTATTCTTGGTTACTGCTATAAAATATTTCAGACAGTGGAAGGTATGGTAATGCAGCAGAAGAAACTGCTCCCATAAAAATGGATATATTCAGTTATCTTTATCTTCACCACCTCTATCGATACATGAATGAGATTTCTCAGCATTTCCGTAGTCCAATTTTCTTACTCCACTCACTGCAAGGTGCTAACTTCCGTGCTTTTCTGCTGAAGTGACTGAGACATGTAGATCACGTCTTACTGACAGGTGACCTCAGGCTCTGGCTATAGTTTGGGGTAGGTGTATTTTGCCATACTTTCCCTGATAGTCCAGATGTCTCCTCCCGTCCAGCCCAGATAGCACTACTGCTTTCTTTCCTCCATCCTTTCAGAGGAAACCAGACTATGCCAGTGAATAGTGTTCACACAGGTTTCACCTTCACAGAAAATCTGTTTTCGTCTGGGGTGTGTGCTGGGCCAGGGCTGTGGAGATCACTGTACAGCACACCTGCACCGCAGTGTTATTACCAGAGACACCTATTCTGGTTCCCATAATTATAAGCAAACTAGTCGCCTCCATCAAGAGGCCAAGTAATGGCTGCATCATCTGATATTCTGAGTACAGCATCTCACCTTTCACATTCTGCTAGTGTAAGTTTCCTACGGAAGCATTAGAGATAACTATCATTAATAAACCCACCTCTTCAATTTGTGTCTCAGCGCTCCCTCAGTAAGATGAAGGACAGTGATGCAAATATGTGAAGAGGAGCTCACTAAAATCACTGGAGATATCAGCCCTTACAGGCAAACACAGTGCTTGTCAGTTTGCATCAGTTTCTGATCTGAGAACACCAGAAATAACACCGCTATGCTCTTCCAACAGTCTCAGCTAGCTGAGCTTTCAGCAGCCCATATATGCCTTGCCATGAGTTTGGACACAGATGAGCAAACTTATTTGTCCTTCCCCTTGCCGATGTCACACGCAATCAGGCCCTTTGACAATTCACTTGTCATAAGCAATTCAACTTAAGCTGCACATACCAAGGTCTGCCACTCGGGGTTATGTGTTGCCTTTAGCTTTTTCATTTGTCTGCAGCAAACTGCAGGTATATTCCCCAGTTTTTATTTTGGCATTTTCACCCCTACACAGGCAAGTAATGCTAGCACAGCACTGACAGGAGTCCCTGGTCACTGATGATCTACCAGGGAAATGCACTTACAGCTGCACAAAACAGCATTAAACCCACATGACCTGACAGCTGCGTGCACTGGTGATCAGTGCAATCCTGGGGACAAAACCTGAGTCTGCAAAAGCCATGAGAGCAAAAGCAGACAGGGAAAACACATATTCTAGCTCTTCTTTCTGGCAGACCTCCAATAGTGCTCTGATAGGGGCTAAACCTGGCTTTGGGCAGAAAACAGGTCAGACAGGAAAGCAGTTTCTACTCATGTAGTTTAGCTGGGGAAAGGAGGTATAATTTAGAACAGTTTATACCAGTCTTCTTGCGTTTTGCCTGCCTTTTAGTAGGCCTGATATCTTCCAGGCTTTTAGTGAAATGTAAATTAAAACATCTATCTCTGGAGTACCATGTTCTTACTCTGCTCTCCATCTACACAAAAATTTTTAATGCTGACTTCAGTTTTTGACAGCAACAGAGATACGTTTTGGTAATCAGTGCTAAGGTACTTCCCTGATCAAGTAGGCATCAATGTAACTCCTTGTATGGGGCCAACACCAGCTATGCCAGGGCACTGCCTCGTCCGCACTTGTGTCCACATCAGATATCCCTTCAAATTCCCCAGTTTTCACCCCAGTACCTCTCTACTGACACTTGGTGCTTTCTGTCACATTCCCCAGCTAAATTCTCACAGGAAAACAGTCACAGATATGAATCTCACTGTGAAACAGCTGTTCTATAAACAGCCTGAGGATTATCTTTCGTGAAATTTTATTCCATAAACTGAAAGATAAGGTTTTCTTGGCACACATAACTCAATGGTTACTAGCTAGCTAAGCATTTGGTGGTTAGCAGCTCAGAACTATTAAATGTCATTGATTATCATTAGTGATGTTATTTGTTATTCAGTCAGAACACAAACTCGAGATGTACACTTACTTTTCTTTGTCATGTATTCAAGGAACTGCAAGAGGATTAGTTGAGGCTTATCAAACTTTAAAAATTTAGATGTTTTTATACCTTTTAAAGCTCCAAGGAAATGCAATACAAAAGGAAACATCTGTCCATCTGTATTATCAATAAATGAAAGTTCTGAATGAATATTATTAGAAGAAAACAAATAAAATTTCTTCATAGAAGTCAACCTTCCTCAGCTGATGCTCTACAATGGGTTATTCGTTACCTGATATTTTTTCTCCTTACTCCTTTGATCAGGCTGTTTTTACCACCACAGTGATTTTGTGAATAATGACAGTTAATAATGTGTTTAACACAGCTTCTTGAATTTTTGTTTAAATGATTGCAACCAAGAATTTCCATCATGGAAATAGAGCAAAACTAAATTGCTCATTATTGGTATTTCCAACCCTGTTAATAGAACTACAGTGAAGGTACTCTGTGTTGTTAAGAAATGCTCCAAGAAACTATTTCAAAATGAAAATTAGATATAGCTGGCAGGTAATGCATTCATGGAAGTGCCATAGGCTATGATGTTATGAAGATTTTCCAGTCCATATCTTGACTGTCTGATTTTGCTCATCCTCCCTGCTCTGTCCCTTTTATAACAGTCCCCTGACACTGTTGATTCTGCTCCCGAAAGTGAAGAAGGAATGGTTTACTGGCATCTGGGAAAACCAGGATGGGTTGCCACAGAGTCTTTAAACACAAGAATATAAGAAACACCTTTCCAGCTATGTCAGTGATCCAAGTAGCCTAGCACTCTGTCATTAACCCAGAAATCTGCTACTGGGTTAGCAACTATAAGCAGACAGAAACAGATCTTGCATGCATCTCATCTCAGCAGATGGAATGAAGAGCAAAAAGAGAGAGAAGAGGTCCATTCTCTCTTCTACTGATGTCTTTAACAGAATCAATACCTGGTATCCTCAGGGAGCCCACACACATGTAAGGGGCTGACAGCTTCCTTTCCAGGATCTGATGTATGGCCTTTGAGAAAAGGTGATTGAAAAATCATTCTTTAGTGCAAGACAAAAAATGAAAATGCATACCCTCCTAAAGGATCTTTGCAGTTTGGTTATCTACATGCAGATATTCATTTTTAATGAATTAGATGAGTTCCAAAATTGAATTACTAACAGTGATCTGCTTTTTCATCATCATGTCAATGGGACAAAGGAGGAGAAACCTTCTTCTTTCCATTTGAGACAGTTGCAACTTTTCCATAGACTTAAATGGACAGACAGCTGGACTTCTGATCTAGCTGATCTTTCTCAGATCTTGGTCCTGTAGTCACAAGTGACAATAAGCAACGGATATCTCATTTGAATGATTGCACTCTACCTGCAGGAAAAAAAAAAAAAAAGGAAAAAGAAAAAAAAAAGTATGATTGTACTATTTCTTTTCACTGCAAGAATGTTGCAAGTTGATCCTACTTACATCTTTCTATGCAATATCTTACAAGAAGTGGTATATGTGGTGTCCCAGGAGCCAGAGGCCACATAGACACTTTGGTGCAGACCTGAGCAGAAACCAATGCAAAACCACAATGTGCAGAGCTTGACAGCACTCTCAGACCAGACAGGATTTTCCAGAGTGGACAGACCCCATGGATGGTACAAGCCCCAGACATCCCCCTCAACTTCACAGCCATTGCTGTCAGTGAGTTACTGGAGTGGGGGCAGGTTCTTCCTTTCATTATTTTTAAAGTCTCTAAACTAAACTAAACTGAACTAAAGAGCCCTTAAGATTTTTCTCCCTGTGATTCAGTTTAACTGGTAAAATCCTGTTGTATAGACTTGTATTTCAATTTCAAATACAGAGAAAATTTCTTTTTGTTTTCATCACAAATATTGTATGTATAATATATCACTATTCAAGATACTTGTATTAATAGAGAATTTTTTAGAAAAGCCATGTTGTCATCAGTCGAAAGTACAGCAGTACATATTTGATAGAGCTCTGATTACTAAAAGTGTTTCACCTCTATTTGGTATCAATTGGATGGAGTTTCACTGTCTGAACTCAGTTCTTCATTAAGAATTAGATTCTGCATGTAGATTAAATTCTAATTGAGTTTGTCCTTTTTTACACGAAAAATGCCTAGATTCTTTTGTACTCTGGGGAAAACAAATAAACAAAACAAAAGATCACATCACAGCAAATCTTCTTTCTTCACTTGGCTCCTAAATGCAAAATGGTCCATGAGGACATTAGAAAAAGCAGGATCACCTGAGGTGATGGGATGCAAGTCAGCCGTGTATCCCAAAGCCAGGAGCTGCCTTGTTGAATGTGCTAGTAGCTGTATATATTCCATATACCTTTTTCAGTTCATGTATAGGAGTAGTTGCGGTAGTCATAATGTTCTCAGGATGTGCTAGGATTAATTTAGAAGCTATCATGTAGCAAACCACTCGAGAACTATCATGGCTCAATGTCTGGGAGGTGTCATTCTACCCTTAAACAGCTTTTGTTCTCTAGACTGAACCTGAGCAATGTGATGTGGCAGCTAATTCATTTCATTTAAAATTATACTCATGTTAAGAAAATCTGTTCAAATATGCGGTGTATGAAGGTTGATTAATTCAAGATGTTTGAATTTAGGCACTCGGTTAGATGTAGTAGCCCTGTAATTAGGATCATACAGGTTCTAATTTTTCCTTGATTAAGTACATACTTAATTAAAAAAACCTATGAACATACACATGGAAAAAATCCACACACATTTTTTGTATCCAGATATTTTCAACTACTAAAAGTATCTAACTTATTGTGTAACTATAAGACAATTTTTTTCTTGCATATTCTTTGTAAAACATAAAAAAATATGACACAGAAATATGGCATCAGGAAAGTTTTGTGTTCAAATGTCAAACGATCTTACTTCTTAACCACTAGGTGCATGTTTAAATCATAGCAGATCCTGATCAAATTGGCACTATCAGTAGTTAAAGGATATGCCAGGTGATCTAACAGTGGGGGTTTTTGTGTGTGTTTGTTTGGTTTTGTTTGTTGGTTTGCTTTTGGTGTTTTTTACTTTGTTTAGTTTGGTTTTGGTTTTGTTTTTTTTTCAAATTAAAACAAACATGACTGACAGGGTGTGTCATATTACCGATTTATTAGAATTATAGTTTGCTTCACCTCACGCTCCTTGATGGCTCAAGCCATGTCATCCATGCAGACTAACTGCCTGGAAAAATTATCGCATTACCATGATAGTGTGTGAAGATGGCTTTTGGAGCCTGATTTTACTGAAGCATGATATTGCCACAAAAGTCATAGTGCAGAGTCTCAAAGCTCAGATTTTGACATCCATGTGGGAAAACCATTTTTTTGGACTCTATATCTGGGACAGATGAGCAGTGAAAGCAAAATATTCCACAGACAGTACAATAGCATGATAGTCTTATAGAATAAGATCCACTTACCTTACTGCACTTGCATCTAATTAGTGCAGAAATTTCTCAACTTCTGGTATAGAACAGCAATCAGTGAGCTCAGTGACTTGTTACTCTATCACATCTCATCCATTTGTTAAAACTATGTTTTTCTGTATCACATCTACATTTCGTACCTTCATGGAAGATACTTTTCTTCCATAATTTAGTACGGGTGTCGTGACAAATTAAGGACATAGACAAGATACATAAATACAACCA
Source organism: Pampusana beccarii (assembly GCA_013399365.1). Taxonomy (NCBI): domain Eukaryota; kingdom Metazoa; phylum Chordata; class Aves; order Columbiformes; family Columbidae; genus Pampusana; species Pampusana beccarii. The sequence continues at coordinate 303,044 of VWYH01004658.1, read as the reverse complement.
TAGCTTCTGCTATACAAACTTGAAAAATTAGGCTTTCAGGAACAGAAGCTCTTCATCAGGTTCTCTGTGCACAAACACTTGTCTAATTTTCCAGCTTCTATCTCTGCCTCCAGGCATATCTTTATACGTGGTGAATCCTGCTGAAACAGTGAGTGTGTTTTTCCTTCACTTTGTACTTAAAGAGTTCAATATATTTAGTGATCTCTGTCATCTCGCAAAGTAAAAGAGCAACTGCGTAACTGCAATCTGCAGTCTGGGTTTGTCTTTCTCTTCTGCTTCAACATCACTGTAGGAAAAGTAGCAGAACAAAGTTTTGAATCATTGTATGAATCAAGAAGAGAGAAAAAAACTCTTGTAAAATGCATTTCTATCATTGTTCTCCGCTGGCGGAAAATGACCACCTTCACAACAAAAGATAAGAATGAAGCCTTTGTTTGGACAGCCATTGCAGTTAAGACTGTCATTTGGGATGTCCTAAAACTAGCAGCATATAAGAATGAGTTCTGTGTGATCTTGTAAAAGTGAAGTGGTTTGAAAAACATATCCATGATGTGGAATATAGAGCTGAAATTCAAATGACTTTTGAAGAGAAAAAAAGGTTAAAATGTGTAACAGGATCAGTACTTCAAAGATCCTCAGAGAATACTTGTTTTCAAGTGATTCTTATAAATTTTAAACCTAAACCAAGCAGTCATGAAGCACAAGAAAGGGCTCTAAATAGATATATATATATATATCAAAACCAAACTAAAACAAAAGACCTAAACCACCTATAACAGAAAGATTTTTAAACACTAAGAAGTGACTGTAGTTCAGTAACTACAGGAAAACATTCAGGTTTAAATAAGGAACTGAAACCCCAGGGCGGGAGTCCATTTTAAAAAGGTAACACTTCAGTGAATAATTTGCATGAACTATTCCCAAAGGATCTACAAAAGTAACTACAAACATAGCCCAATTCAATTTGCTTCAAAAAAAGCTGCTTATCTGCCAAAATATTCATATTGGTCTGTACGTCATAAAATCTTAAAAACTGCTGCAAAGGCAGGATATTTGGGGGTTGGTTCCTTAAGTACTTGGCTGAGAAAGGCATCAGCAAAACCCTGAACATCAGTTGTAGGAATAAACTGATTTCAGGTAGTGTCTGAGCTGTTGTTTTCTTGTTCTTCTTTTCCTTTCTCTTTTTCTTAAATAATGATTTTTCATATACATGCTTTCCAGTTTGTAAGCTGGAATGTATCCCTTTGCTTGATAAGGATAAAACTTTCTGTTCACATTTAAAGCTTAGTTGTTATTTAAAGCCAGTGAATTTGACAAACTGGAATTACCTTTTCCTTTTCTCCAGAGGAGGAAAATCCAAAGAAGTGCCAGCTACACAAAACAATTTCAAGAGTCCAAAGAGTTGTCATAATCTGAATCCGTCCAAGGACTAGTTACATCAACATAAAGTAAAGGAAAAAAAATTCCTGTTGGAGGATGCACTGGTACTACTTGGAGTAGGGGCACAGAGTGGAAAAGGAAGGGTTCTAAAGCAAGCCTGCTGAAATTTTGTTGGTAACTATAAAGGAAAGCTGGACAATGGCTTTATGACAACATCCAGAGCTTGAGATGTCTCCTAATCATGTTTCCTGTACTCCTGTGCTGTGTCGTGTTTTGGTTTTTTCCTCCAGTAAACAAATTTTACATCTAGCTTACTCATGAAGATGGCCTCTACATATTGGCAACACAGAGCTTGCAAGATTAATATCAGTAGTCATAAACATCTGTGTATTTTATTTCGTAGTTCATTTCTGTCTGGCTTCAATTGTTCCTAAACCTGCATCCTGCTGTCTCGCTCCCATATGGTACTGTTTGTCCTTTTGATAAGGCTGGGGTAAAATTCAACACTCTCTAAAATGAGTTATCTTCATCTGAATCCCCTGCAATGAAAACAATAAATGCTTTTCATGATGAAGTCATTAATTACTAATTAAAAAAAAAAGTCTAAAGCAAAAATGTACACCACCCCCTAGCAATTAAAATAATCGGTTTTCCATTAAGATAGATTTTTCCAATTTATTAATTTACTCAGAAAATTTCCTACAGTTTGCAAATAAAGAATGCATTTCACTCCTGCAATGTGTTCAAGAGCAAATACAGATAAAGCTTTGACATTCAGTTTAAAGCAAAAGAGTTTGGCAGGCTGGGAATCTTGCTGCTGGAGATTATCAATGTCTGTGACTGGCATTCTAAATTCATTATGATATCTACCAGTATGTTTTGTGCATGTTATGATTTGACTACAGCTTTACATTGTATAATTTAAAATACTGGAGACGTATATAAGCAGTTAAAACAAGCAACAGTTTGGAGCATGAAACAAGCCTTTTATTTGGAAATCTAGGTAGCTCATTTCATCAAAATATAAAGTCTGCCTCTCTTTGCATTTCTCAAAAAGTATTTCCATGTGCTGCAATTTGCCAGCATGTAATTCGTCTGGAAAATTAAAGTATTAAAGCCCTAGTTTGTTGCTTGTCTAAATGGTAGCTACAATGGTCTCAGTAGGGTACTGCAAAAGCTGGGGGGGGAAAAAGTCCATGTAAAGATATGCAGACAAAGTGCTAATTATTGGACACTAATGGATATGTATTACGCGTAATGTATTTTGAGACAGTTTTCCATATGCAAAGAAAGGTCTCTATATGGATACAATGGTTAAAACTAAAAAGGTAGTAGATGCCATTTTCAGTTACATAATATAGAGAATAATTGTGGCATCTTGCACACAGTGATGTGTTAACTGCTGATTTTTAGTGGCTGACAGCATACAGTCACAGCTGTCTCCATTATCTGTAAGATGTACCACTTTGAAGGTGAGCCTCCAAAAATCTCTCTGAAGGAGGCAAAGCAACAGGATGCAGACTTTGAATATCACAAACCCAAACCTTTGGAAAATGTCAGTGTATTTTTTAAGAATTTGAAACATAATAAAAATATGGATTGTCAGGAGGACATGCTCCTCTGGGTTGCAGAGACCTTTCACCAATAGGTCTGAAGTTTATTTTCAATTGGTAGTCACTGGTCACGGTAACTGTCCGGTAGAGCACGTCTCCACTTGCTCCATCAGCATCTCACAGAATGGCTGCTGGATCCTGACACAGAACACTCAGCTTGTTTCTTAAATGGTGGAATGCTTTGTATAGGTAAGCTGTCTACAGCCACTCAATTTAAAAAGAAAAAAAAATTTCCAAGTAACCAGGCCTGAGTCACCTAGGCATAAAACTTCAAGGAGTGTAAGATCATACTAAATTTAAAAATATTAACGTGGAAAACATGCGCTCTAAGCAGAGGACTCCAGCATGTAAGCCTGAACATTATTAATGCGGTTTTACATTCATTCTCCTCCATCAGTTTATTCCAGTTTCATTGTAGTAAAATCAAAAGCCTTATCATCACCTGTTTTTAATTCCCTGTACACTGAAAATTATAATTTATTAATTTATAAATTAGAGGAAACATCATACTGGCTTTATTGAAAATGTCCATAGACTAAGATACTACGATGTCTAACTTATAATACTTCAATCAAACGAGACCTAACAGGTCATATGTTTGCAGCAGATTAGCCCATGTTTCAAGAAGTGAAATAGGAAAGTGTTGACGAAAGAGTTTTGAGATGAATAGTTACAGCATTAAACCCCTAAGAAAGGCTACTGGTATCTGAAGGTATAGCTAAGGTCCAGGGTGAAGTTCAGTTTCCCTCTAACAGTCAGACAGACTATACTGGTGAAAGAAAGAAGTTATTCTAGTAACTTCTGTTCTTGAGACATAAGATTGTTTAGAAACATTGATTAGTTATCATGAGCATATGATGGTCAATATGGAATCTATTTTTTGTGTAAAAATGTATCTCTCTATGTAGAGAGGGCAAAAAGCCTGTGGTGACCAAAGTCTTGCAGATGTCTCAAAGCACACTGCGTATTATCAGCATATGGTGAAAAAAGTACTAGCAACACGTTTTAAAAGCTTTTCATAACTTCTTTCAGATAAAACGGCATTTATATTAAAGTTGTAGTCAAAATGCTATAAAATCCATGGATTCCCTAGTGAACTTAAGAAAGAAACAGCCTGGAATATCATATTAACCAGTACAGCTATATCTTATCTAACCTTTCTAGGGACATAATTATCCTGCACCCTCTCCCCTGACATCCACTCTTATTTTAAGAGTTGTTTGATGATAGAATCTTTGAACACTTCGAATTTTCATTACAATGATTGTTTAATTACCACATATTTTTAACAGTCTTTCATTGCTCCCACTAGGTGGATGAGGAGGCTGAACAAATTGAAATATGAAGACACAGAAGGAAATAGAGTCTTAACTAACATCATAGATAATTGATGCAAATCAGAACTCATCAACAATGAACTTTTTAAAAGTGATTTTTTTCTACTTTACTCATTTGAACTTCCGAAATATTTTTCTTAGCTAAATAGTATTGACAGTGCAGTGGAAGGGCTGTAGTTTTTAAATACTTTTTTAAGAATTAGAAGCAGTATGAAATAAAAGATTAATATGTCAGCACTGCAATATCTGAATAAAGATATTTTATGATCTTGTTACACCCTTAGTGTGGGTATTGCCATTTCCCTGACCAGTGCAGCTACATTGCTTTGCTCATCCTGCTGTGAGTCCCTCCAAGACCCCAAGGGAAGCATTTTCTTATCACTGCTGCCAAGGGCATGGCTTACCAACCCTTCACGATCAAAGAAGGGATCTGGTCTGAGACTCATCCTTCTTACCTACCTGGCTCAGGACATAACCTCATTGCAGCAAAAAAGAAGAGACTATACTGAGGAAATAGATGCAGGTTGAGAACAATTTATGTGTCATTTGGGACAAATCACCCCACAAATCATAGCTGTCCAGCCTCCATTCCCCTCCTTAACTGATCTATTGCTCTAACGAGTCCTATTAATATAAGGTCTTGCAGTCTAATTAATCTTCCTCCAGGACACAAGCAGAATGTCAGCCAGAGTAGAAGCCTCACTGCTTTCTTCACACTTTGCAACTCTTACATACCCTGTTAGTAGGGTTTTAATGAGTAGGAATAATCCATGTCTTTCAGTGTGCAAAATTTACAAACTAAGTTGAGATTTTTTTTGAAAGCAACTTTTTCTTTTTTTTTTTTTTTTAAGACAGATGAGGGTTATTTCTCCTCATTAAGATGTTAATGAGATGCTGACAAGCGTATGGTATTTTTAACACAATTAACTGTAGGGCTATTTTTGTTCTTTTCAAGCTATTTTTCAACATGCCTTTTATTTTCTAAGTAGCTCATCATGTAATTAGGGATAATGAAACAGTTGCATCTCAAAAACAGAAAACCAACAACAACAAAAAAAAAGACAAGAAAAAAAACAAAAAAAAACCCCACAAAAAAAACAAAACAACAACAAAACTCTCTTGATTCATTTGAAAAAAAAAAAAAGATAATTTGTAAGGTTAGAATAAACATATACAGATTTATATTCATGCATTTCAAGAAAAAAAACTGTTCCTGATGCACCATATTAAGGATTCTGATTTGAAGAATGAGCTTTTCTGTATTTACCCATTGAAGTGAGCAGCCACTCGCTGAAAACAGAAGCTCCTGCTGAAGATTGCTGAAGGCAAAAGGTGGAGAAGCTGTTCTGGAAAGAGAACTGCATCAGTCTTTGTCCTTCACCTTTCTCAAGGTTAGCAGCTGGTAAATAAATATGTTATTCGGGGACAGAAAAATGCTGTTTGAGTCAGCTTGTGTTTGATTTCAGATTTGAGTGAGTAGTGGGAGGTGTGGTGGGGGAACCACTGTGTATTTGATTTTGAACACAGCATTTGTTTAGAGGAGACTGCAGGAAAACGGGAAAGCAGTGGACCCGATTGTGCTGCTGATCATCTCTGAAATGTGTCTCTGTCACCTGTGATGTTCCTTTCTCTCCACAGCAGTCCTTTTACCTAACAGTGTTTTTTAGACCTTGGCAATTGCTTTCAGTCACATCCAGGTGTCCAACTCCCTGCAGCAGGTGCAGTGCAAGAGGTGAACAGTGCCTGGCTCCTCCAGAGCAATGGAGCTGGGGATTAATTACATCTCAAAGAGACTAAAAATTCTATCTAGCCCCACATTACTGGAGAGCAAACGGTACAGAAAGAAGTTGGACTTAAGCCTCGATTAAAATGTTACATCTTTTGCTTAACAACGAAGATAGTAAGTTCAATTGCAATTTTCAGAAATACTAAATCTTATCACGGACATTTCAAATTATTCTAGTAACACTTAGAAAATGAAAAGGATGTTTTCATTAACAACATGAGGAGAATATTTACCTTCTCACTTCCACTCCACTGGCTAGTACACAAATAATTCAGAGAGTAATCTATACAAATTCACACCTGCACTTAATCAAAACCAACTACTTCCCAACAGGCTCACTTGTCAGGGAACTAAGGAAATTGCCTATGTGTGTTTCACAAATGCATTGCAAACAAAACAAACCAAACAAGCAAACAGCATTAAACCAGTTCAATTAGCACTTGTAACAACAACCTTTATCCTTTTAGAGCCATTTTGCAACCAGTAGTTAGAACCATATTATGACCTGAAAGAAACCAGCAAGAATAATGACATACTACAGGAAAACAAAGGAAATACAGACTTACTTTCCATTTCATATGAAAAAGTGTCTACTTTATTTTGTATTTTAATATTAATTCATTTGATAATCATCATTTTAGGGAGACTATTCAGAATAAACTGTTGGATATTCGTTGTGTTATCACATAAAAACATTAGCTAACCTGCGGTGGAAAGTTTTCCCGGCTGATATATCAAGCTCTGACTCTAACTACATCAAAACTTGCACAAGATGGATGTTTCATTTTTAATTTCTATATAAAGTTCATGTTTTGATTTTGTCTTTCATCTGTGAAAGCTTCAGCGAAACTGTATCAGAGTATTTGTAATTTCTTATAAAAACATAATTGGTATAGGTATGGTTTTTGTGTATATATATTTTAAAATGTTTATTTTTTCATACCTAGAAGACAAATGTATTAAAATTAGGAAATACAATGTGCTGGTGGAGATTTAGACTTATAAGGAAAAGTAGTGGTAAAAGTATTGAGGCGGTATTTTTGGACTTTTTATACATGGAGCAGATGAATTTAAGCAGCAGAATCAAAGCAGATAAGCAAATAGCAATTTCTGAGAATGCAGCAGAGGTTATGTGTGCTCAACAAGTTCCCTTTAATTTTTTTTAATGCTCTTCATTTACATGTTTAATCATCACAATTGAAAATTTTGAACTAAAGTATTTGCTAGGTGCCATGATATGAATTATTAATAGGGATAATCTTGTTCTCTCTTCACTGATTCTTTGTGTGAACAGATCCTCAGACTCTATGAGTAATCATATTTTATCTCTGTACAATACGGTACAACTTTAAATTCCTTACTAGGCCAGATGGATAGATATGCTGTTATTACTTGTTTGGGGCTGCTGAAATTTAGAAAAAAAAATATTTTGAAGTTGATTTTGAACATTTGTGGCATCACAAATCTTGGCAAGTAATCATGCAAAGAATAAAATTTAAGAACTTTGGAGTTTTAAAAAAGTGACAAAATATTGAAAATTTCCTTAAAGAAGAATATATGAAACTGTGCCTTAGCTGAGCAAAAGTAATCTTCCTGCTTTGAAATTTCATTTCTTGGTCATATTCGTTACTTAGTACCACTAATGCATTAAAAAATATAATTGGTAGACAGACTGAATAACATTTACCAATAATGTATTTTCTAGTATTTTTTTCTGTCTTTCCAAGTAGCTCAGTGTCTCTTAAACTGGTTATATAAGTAGTTAAGTGATATTCATCAAGTGATATAGAAATCAATCAGGTGTCAAATGAATTATTCTGTGTTGATAGATGTTACTGTTCAGACTGCTCCAGTCAAGGCTAGAGTTCATCATGGAGTATTTACCATTAATTACTTCCTACAAGCATACCACAGCATGATATCTCCTTCCTCTCACGCAATTTTCCATATACATTCTCACACACAGACGTATATACACCATGATTTCTTTTCCTTTATATAAATATATTTAGATACTGAGAAATGTAAAAGACATTCAACATTTCTCAGCAGATGGTACTTCAGGGTGGGAGTTGCTTAATAGCAAAAAAAAAAATCCATTTTAGCATTGCAGTAAAAATTGTTGAACCACTAAAATAGGGCCTTAAAAAAAACGGTTGCCTTGGTAAAGCCAAGACATCTGGTCTCCTTTTTCCTAATAACTTTAAAGTAAAGTTTCATAAAGAAGGAACAAACTGTGAAACAGCATCATGCTTCCTTTCAATCTATTGGCTCCCAAAATAAATTGACTTGACATGTGACACATCCCTGCGACCATGCATCCAGTTAAAATACTTGTTTCACGCCACAAAGGAAATGTCATATGTGCATTCAGTCATCAGAATTACAGAGAAATCACTCCCAGTCTTGAAACAAAATATAGCTGATTTGCTGAAGAGCACCCTTAAAACTGTTTTCTTCCTGATAAATACTAAATACTTAAAACCAGATTAAAAGAAAGAGAAAACTCACCCACAGCCACTCATCACTTGTACCAGACACCATTTGCTAAGCATTGTAGGCATCTGTCTCCTTCATAAGAACACACAACCAACGGGTGCTGCATCCAAGAGGCAGGAGCCTCTTCCAGGGCAGCACCTCACCACAGCAATAGGACAGACATCCTTGGCCTCAGCAGCACAGAGAAACAGCCCTTATGCCACCCTTCTGCAACAGGATTCATGTGTGTGGCATTTGCCCAGTCATACCCAGAGACATAAAACGAGATACCTAAAGCACGCCTCACAAAAAGAAATAAAAAAGGTAATAGGGCTTTCTCCTCTCTTTACTCGTGTCCTTATGAACATATGGGAGACTATATGTCTCTCCCAAAGGAAACTCATCCCATGTTCTCATCTGTCAGGAGCACACTTATCCACAGAGGAGCAGATAATAGAATTTCACTCTTGTTGTTGGAGTCCTTTTGGTGATGCTCCTCTTTGTAGGAACTCTTAAATGTTTCTTGCACTAGGGAGAAGTCTGAATGACTGAACATGAAAATCTCTTTCCTTAAAGAGACTTGGCTTTAGTTGTTGCTGCTGTCAGTAGCATTCAGTTCTCTTGTATCGAGTGAGAGACCTTCAACGGCGTAGTCTGAGACTTTTCTGTGCGGATCTCAGAGCCCTGTGGTGCCTTCATGAACATGAGGAATAGGACATATGTTGAATGTGAGTGCCCCTTGTAGACACTGAGCATCTGAACCCACAGTCAGGGAGCGAGAGAGAATTTGTTTCTCACTATCTTCGGTTTACTCACACTTGAACTGCTCCTAACTGCTGCTTTCTTTAGGTTTTGGTTTTTTTTTTCAAATTTTCCAGCTAGCAGCTCCCTCTTTAGACTCTCATCATACCTACACTTTGCATTACAAATCTCAGGTGATAATTCCACGTTGCAACATCTGTTCAGCAGAAAAGGGCATTAAAGTTAAATATTTGTATTGCTGAATCAATGTCTTAAATCTGAATATAACCCCTCTCTCATTTCTGTTTTATGTAGCTAAATAGCTGGTAGAAGAAGTTTGACAATCATATTGGTTTTTTTACTTAATCTTACTTTCTTGAAAATAGTGTTTTAGTAAGGCATTTCACTTCAGAAAGGGATTCAGCCTTCAAGCACAGAAGAGTTGGAAGACCCAGTTCAGCGTGATATACACTTACTAAGAAATAGCAATAGCTCCAATGGTTTAAATTAGATTTAAAGCATATTAAATACATTTGATGAATAAAAATGTGCAATTTTTACAGATAACCTTTATTTGTGATTCCCAATGTATATGGAGATTTATAAGCTTTATTAATAATTGTTTAGAAAACATTATTTCACCTCACTAGCATTTTTCATACCTTGCTCTTCTACTGGCCGTTAAGGTTCTAATCGGATTTGACATTTGTTATCATTACCTTGCTCAAAGGCAAATCTGTACTGTGCCTTTTTTTCAGTGGAATGTTCTCACCTGAACAATTTGGATGCCTAGCAAAAATAGTGGTGTTAATTTCTGCAAATAGACTCAGGAAGAGGAAGTGATCTGAAAAACAAATAGAAGCATGATGAATGGCTAGATCATGTTCCTTAATGCATAGCAAACATTAATTTTGTGCTGTCACTCATGTACTTTTTNAAAAAAAAAAAAAAAAGCTATTATGAATACCGCTGTTTTCAGGAAACCTGAGATAAACCCCCAAGTAGTTGAGAAAAGTTTGTACATATATTTCATGTGATAGTCCAATTTCAAAAACAGTTATCTCCCAGCAGCCTCTATAACACACAATGTCATGATAGAAGAATATTGAATGAATGTGCAACTAATCAAAACAAACAGAACTATTAATTCAAAGCAGGTGAATCATGATTAAATGCTATAGAAACATCTTATTGGAACTAAATTTGGCATTAAGTTTTTCTTTTCCTGGGTCTACTGCTCCTTTGCAAGTAATTTCTGGCATTTTGCCATTCACTTGAGTGACACAAGACAGTCTCTTGCTGGGCAAGTTCATATTTGAAACCTAAGCCAAAGAATTGCCGTAGGTCATTGCGTGGGAAACAAGGATCAACTCATCAACAATGGCAAAGGTATTTTATAATGATTGCATTAATAACCATAGCTCAAATACTTGACCCCTTTCTGTCAGTTTCTCAATCCTTTCTCTAGCAAGAGAAGAAATGTCATTGTCATTCACTCCAGCCCTCCCCAACACCTGGCTTAATTTTTCCATTCTGCCATAAAGCTGTACACACAGATTTCACCATAAGACATGTTCCTGAGCCTGGGCAAAAGAATTTAAATGTTTTGTCAGATTAAGGTGTCTGTGTGGCTATTTCTATGGACGGTGAATTATGCATACAGTTTTGCAGAGAAATTGCTTTAAAATGATCTAGTCTCATGCGCATAAAGTCTTCATGAAGTACTGAAGCTTTCTCTATAACTTGATCTCTTTAGAATATATCAAAAATATTTACCTTTCAGTTATAGATGCCTTGCAGCTATGTGTCCTACATGAAAAAAAGAGGAAGGAAAGTACCTGGAAAGAGCAGTTATGGTAATTCTGCAATATCTTTTGTAGTACTGCCTAAAACTCACAGAAGGTTTCTAAGCTTGGTTTCAATTTTGTCTTTGAAATAAAACAAACAGAATTTTCATCACATAAACTTTTCTTCTCAAACATGTCATACTTTCAGTTTGTCAGCAGCTTAGCACATCCATGAAACAGTGAAGCAGCAACATGCTCTGTTAAAACAGAATGAGCACAAAGAATTCCTGCAGGTAGCTGGGACTGCGCTGTTGTTTTTTTCCCACCCATTTATTACACTGTATAACACTATTATAGCTCAAGAGATAGCCTAAACCTGTGTCTAATCACAATGTGAGCTGAGGACTGTGCTGCCCTAGCCACCTTAAAAAGTCACTCCAACTCTAATACTAGTGCTTTGCAAAATTTTTGCCTAGTGCTTTAGTTCCACTTTCGTGTACAGGAGACATGTATTACTTAATTCACATTCCCTTGCATATTCCTGGCTGTTGGACTAAAACAGAGTCAGTGAGCAAGAGCACACTGGAGGACAGCGATTTCATTCCCCAGCTCTCAGGGAAAGCTGTTTGCACTGTTGGCACATGGGCATCAATAAAAGTTGCCTGGTGGTCACTGGCGAACAGGAGTCACCCACCTACCCACTGTCTCAGTCAGCACAAAGACTGCACCATTGCTGCAAAAAGGTTACAACACCAACTTAGGGGCTCTTGCACGTGACCACTGGCTCCTTGAATCTGTCCCTGAATATTTTTTCCCTAGAACCCGCACTTTTCACCTACGTTGTTTCTAAGAAATCTTTAATGTCACTTGGAAGGAATACCTCTAACACCTCTCAAAATTACTGCTCCACGGAAACTTTCTCATCCCATGCAGAAGAAAGATTGCCTCGAGCCAGTTGTGCTCCCAGAGTGAGGTTCGGAAAGCAGGGCCAGCATTATTCCAAAAATACCTGTTCCTCCATCAACGCAGAGTTTTAACAAAAAACTTCATCTTTCATGGTGGGCCTCTTAATGGGAGCACATTCTCATTTCAGGCAGCTTCTAAGCAGGTGTGAGAGACTGTTTAAAAGGCTTCATGAATGCTTGACTTGGACCTCCCAAATTTCTAGTTAGCCATCAAGCCCTTGTAAAGTGACCTAACCAACTGGCTTAGCTTTACAGATGTGACCCTCATGCAGCAAATCATTCAGCTTTCCTTAATTAAGTGTTTCAAATTTAACTTCAAAGAGGCACACTGGAGTTGGGTCTAAATTTTAACATATCTAATGATGCGTTGCAACAAAACCAAACCTGACTGAAGGAGAAAGAAGAATTAGACTTCACAGATATTCATAACAGCAGTATATAACAGTGCCAGATTATGTTTCTCAGTACCCCTATCGTAGGATCCTGCAAACTTAGTAGAACCATTAATCATATATAAATGCTTCTGCACAAGAACAGACAGAGATTATCAGGGGCAGCTGGCACACTTGAGGTTTGGAAAACCCAGGTGTGAGTCCTCAATCGGAGTCGGGCAGGCTGCCTTGAATGCTGGCTTATAGCTATTCTCACTCTGTGGAAATATTCCTCAGCTACCCAGCTGGTCCATGGTACAGTTAGATTTCATGTCTCCCAATTGTGCGTTTGTAAATGAGTGATACTGTGACAAATTTGGTAGCATAATATATAACATACTAAAATGAATACACTCCCTGGACTTTTTTAATAGTGTCAGTGACTTGGGCCAGGCTGGATAAAATGGAACCCAAATGCTGTTTTGGCAAGAAGACAGTCATTTCCAGATGGATCTTTTATACCATTTTAATTTTTCTAGCTAAACTGTGTTCCTACTAAATGAGTGTGCTGTGTGTGTTTACAGCTGTAGCGATCAATAAGCCGTTTAACAGAGGTATAGTGGGAAGCTATCTTGGAATATCCATCAGGCTTAAAGTACACACGACTACAGAAAATGCAGAGCCATTTCTCTGACTTAATGTCTATAAATACATCATCTCAAAGTGAAAAGCAGAAGGTGTCATGAGATTAAGAAATTCATAAAAATATTAAAAATTACCTATGAAACCAAATGTGACCTGATTTAGAAATCTCTATCGTGTATCCAGGAAGGTGCACTTTAATATTAATTTTTAAAAATACGAATAACATTATTTTCATATATCAGGTTCTCATATTTTTCCTGAATTATAGCAGCTACCACAACTCTTCATATATGTGATACCTAGAGAAAACGGTAATACACAAGGTGATTTTGCTGGCCATTAACTGAAATATTTAGCATAATTACAGGATCTCCTAGGCATCATTCCTTGTAAATGGCAGATCTGAAAGGTGACAAGAATATTTCTTCCTTGGTTATAAATATTTGCTGATCCTCTGGGTCTGCTTGCAAAGGGGAAAAAGGCTTTTACAATTTTTATTTTATTGCTATGTGGTTTCACTGCATGCTTCAAGCATTCATTAAGGTTTAATATTGTGACTTTGTTAGGCAGCTATGCCCAAAGTCAATAATGCACACAGGCACCTATAAGTTAAGCAATTCAATCTGTCATTTTTTTTAGGTTTTCTATTGTGACATCTGTGTGCACGTGCAGGGTTCTGCACTGGTCCTGGGAAGAGTGAGGGGTCTGCAGGGGGGAAACCCCAAAGTCCTGTGTGCTGGTGTTCAGAAAACACACTGGAGGGCACCTGTCATCAATCCAGCCCCTTCCCTGGGGAGTGTTCTAGCTGTGAGCTGAAAGATAAGGTTAAATGGTTTTATTGCAGCAAGTGACAAGAGATCCATGAGATCAGTAGGAGAGAGACAGAGAGAAAATAATTGCACACAAGCAGGGGTAGGCAGACCCGACTTCGCATAGGTTTGAGTTCTCTCAGTCTCGGATAGGCTGATTTTCTCTTTATAACTTATGCAGTGTTTTTCATCTCTGTTTTTTGGGGTTTTTTTTTTTGGCTTCATGCTTCAGATCCTTGGGTTTTTTCAGTAAAGATTCAGATATACTTCTACAGGGGTACATTTTTACTGTAATGTTTCAAGGCAGATTACACAATATTCATTTAATGTATTTATTTCAATCAATTAAAAAAAAAACTGCAGAGTTCTTGAGTAGAAATGCCTGATGTTTGGTTGATTGCTTCTCATGTTTCTCTTAGAGTGACTGTTCAAAATGAGTCACCTAACTCACTTGACTCACTCTAGTTCTTGTCACAGGCAGAGGAACAGATCACTGCTGCTTGTGTTAAAATGCCGTTTCATCCAGATTATCTGAGGTGTCTGACAGCCTCTCCAACACTCAATAACCTCTTAATGTTGCGAGTGGGACCGCACTGCTATGCTTCATAACAGGGACAAAGCAAAACGTTAGACTAGTTTTAGCTAGTCTAATACAAACTTAAGTCACAGGCAAAATGTTGTATGAATTGCAATAGAATTGAAGTCAAAAGCAGAGGGGCAGGTTGCTAGGTGCATGCCTTGATGGACCTGCCAGGCTAAGAAACCATATACATGTAAGATAGCCCTGATTCTTAGTTTTAACTATGATGGAAAAATAAGCAAAAAAAGCTTGGGAGAAGAGATCTCTTTTATTAAACCAGCAGTTACAGAGGAGCCTTTGAATATAAGGAAATTATTCCTCTTTGGGCTTTAAACAGAGAAATGAACACCAAATTGTGCTCAGTTGCAGGTCATTCTGCTCTACCACTATGGCAGCTCTGCAGTGAGCCAGACTTCTTGCCAGGCAGCAGCACTGGCATCCCCGAACCCCGTCCTCACTAGCAACACTTGAGGGCACAGGTCTGTGTCATGTAGATTAGAGAGAAAGATTATAATGATCTGTAAGCCCTTCTGTACTTAAGATGTTAATGTCTTTGGGGGATGAAGTGTCCTATGATGAGTTTTGGTCTAGCACTGAGCAAACCAAAGATTTAAGTAGTGCACGTACAGATAGAAAGAACTTGCAAAAGTTTTGATATGAACAAAAAGTTTTTTAGAAGCATGCTAAGTAAACCAAAAACTCACTTCAGTTGTTCAAAGCACACTCATTTTCAGGGGATTTTTATTTTAAAAGAAAAAAAAAAAAGTGGGGGGTGCATTTTTAAATTTCGTCTAAACTAAACATTGAGATACAGAATTTTTTTTGACTGAAATGTCAAGCTAGTTACTTGTTTTTCTCTGAAGAATTTGGGGAATAAACGTTCAATGCAAAACACAACAAAACAAGTTTCAACAGGAAAAAAAAAGTGTTTCTTTAAAAGCACTCCTGCCACAGGAAACATAGGCAGTACATATCATGACTTACACCAGTAATTTGTCTATGTTAAACCATTAAGCAAAGATATGGATTCCTGGGACCAGCTTGCAGACGTAACTTTTTGTACACATAAAAGGAATCAGAACTGTCATAAGATTATTTTTATACATTTGTTAACTTTACATTAACAGTGTCAACATATGAAACAAACATCAAATATCTCCCATATGATTGTGAGATTTGGCAGATCTTGACTCATGTAAGGACAGAACTACTGACACCATATAGCAAATTACAATAATTTATCTCATTTCCAATTTTGTACTCCCCTGTATAATTTTTAACCATTTTTACTGGCCTGTTTCTGTTCAGTATCTTCCTGTAGTGCTTCCCTTGTTTTGGAGTATTCAGATTCAAATACTCTTTTTGAGAAGTTCTGAAGGAGATTCTTCAAAACACGTTGGTTCTCAGAGAATATCCCACTCAGTCTATCTCCTTCCAGATGCTTTTACCTCCAGAGACAATTGCAGTCTCTACCTTAGGGACACAGGTCCTGGGAGCCTGGGATGCTTGCTTTGAAGGACCTTCTCAGCATCCCTCTGGCCTCACTGTTGCTCTGGTCCTGGTCTATATGTACTTTTCCTGGGAACTACTGACTGAGCACCCTGCAGCCTCTTTCAAACACTCTGACTCCACCAGCACTATCCTGGTCTCCCCTTTCTGATCCCTGGCCACCCCTTGGTGGTCTAGGTCCCCCTTCCAGCCCAGCCACCCAGAGTTTAGTCCCCAGCCACTGAAGAAGTATTTGACTATAGCTGTTGTCTGAGTTTTACCTGTACTGTGTCACTAATTTGCATTTCTCTCTTCACTCAGCTTTGAATTTGCACATTTTTAGGAACTTACCACATTTGAGGGCAATGTCTTCCCATCTGAAATGGGCCAGTTGTTCAGAAATTATAGTCTGTGACTGACACCCAGCCAGCCAGTATGGCTGAACAAGCTTCAGTCCCTATAAGCACCTAGGTTTAAATCAGGATTAGGGAACCACAAGAGATCACCTAGTTCATACCAAATCTGTTATTCTTACTATAAGAAATTTATTTGGACAAGTTGAAGTTCAGCCATGTCTGCCTTTCCAAGTATATTAATGTTCAAGAAATTATGAACAGCACCAGGCAGAATGCCTGGAACAGAGCCATTTATCTTCTCGTTCTACACATATAATCAGGCCCACTTAATTTCTTTTAATAAAGCTAGAAATCTGGTGTTCTGCAGTTCCCACATTACTTCATAATATAATGAAAGTTTTTAAAATATAGCACATTGGTAAACTGGACTCCACAAAGAGTTTTCTTGGGAAACACTACATCAGCAAAAATTACTGAGGATAAAAATATGTCATACTGCTTTCTCAATAATTTCTCAACGTAGACTCATTAGTTCAATTCCTTTGCCTAACAGGGAGTTCATAAAGAAGGAAAAAGAGAGAGATTTTTATGTAGATATATTCCTGCTAAGATAACCCATTGTCCTCTGCTATACTACCTGTCAAAAGTACTTCCACACCTTTTACCTGTGCAAAAACCTCCATCATGTCTCACAGAAATAACTCTAAAACCTGTATGGTTTATTTAGCATTTTCATTCAGCTTTAACAGTACCAGCCAGAGTACCCCACATTTCCTTTCGATTTCTCCCACAGATTTACAAACATTGTAACTGGGTAAGACTGAAGAACAGGTTCTTACGTTATAAAAATTTCCCACCTTGAATGACAGCCAGAGACAAAAGCCTACTCAAGGCTTCCTAGCAGGAGGGTAGGCAAAAGTGAATGCTACTGTCCCAAGGATATGGACAAAACTGGTCAGTACTGGGTAGTCAAGCTTGCTGAGTTTGTTTTCACAAGGGGCTGGAAGGTCTGTTTTCACAGCAGAGACTGATGTTTCTGTTAAGTCCCCTGCCTTGCCTAGCAATGGCCACGTAGTTAGTCTCTGAAGGCCATTAACTTCTGGTTTTGCCTAATTGTAAAGTTTAGAATTATGTAAAGTGTAGAATGATGTAAAAGAAAGAGATGAAAAAAAAGAGTAACAGATGCAGATGGTGGTGCTATTATAGCTATCATTCTGCTTGTAGACTGTAGAAGACAGAATCAACTGAAAAATCAGTAAGAGTTTTGGCAGTGACCTCTTATTTCACCTGTGAGGTTACACACATGCAATATCATGCTTCAGTCTGTGTTTGGGTAGAGCAGTGAGCAAGAGAATAGGTGAATAAAGCTTCCCCTTCACTGTTTTATAGCACTTAGGAAAACTGGTGCAGGGAAGAGCTAAAGGAGCCTGTTCTGCAATCACATCTCAATGGAGAGGATAAAGATTAAAACAAAAGAATCTTTGAGTGAGGCTCCTCCTTTAGTGTTAGGTCGCATTTGCTCCTTATTTTAGTATTATTCTTTCTAATTCATGTTATATTTCTTTGCGTGTGGATACATTGAAGTGATCCTCATCAGACTTGATAACGTCATTTTTACCTTCACATTCTGTTCATTTTCATTAGTTCTTCTTCACTGAACACATTTTCTCTAGAAACATATATTTATACTTGCCTAGACAAAGAATTTATATTCATTTGTACTTTTTACAGTGTTTAAAAATTTAGCCCTAAGTACATTTTTTGGAAAATAATTCACCAAATATATCTGTGTCACACTGCTTTTCTCTTCAGTTAAAGTCTTCACTTCTTTCAAGTGTTTAGAGATGAAAGAAGTCATATTTACATTTTACCTCATGCACAATACCTTTCCCACAGTGGGGTATAATGCAGTCTTGCAAATCCACAAAAGCCAACTTGGATAGGGCCCAAAGCTGCAAGCCAATTGAAATCCTTTACTATTTTTTCCTCCTTCCTTTATTCAGAATAGTAACGGGGACAATACTTCTTTGCACCAGACTACCCAAAGAAAAATTCATCCACTAACAGAGGCTTACAATAAACATTTCAAGACTGGAACCCATTCATCTATAAACAAAGATGACAGGGTTGGCATTTTCTGAAAAAACAGACAGAGATTATCTCTTCATAGTGGCAGGAGACTGAGAAAGACCTGAAATTTTTTTCTTCCCAGAAAGCCTTTTTTCCCTCTTGCTAAGTGGCATTGATCATTATCTTTATATTTAAATGTAACTAATGAACAGCCATTGTAATTTTGACTGCGTACAAAGCTAGCAAAACCTGAGCATTTAGGTATACCTTCAGGAAAACATGAGAGTCTTCTGCTACCTTCATCTGGAAGTACAGAAATTTTAAAGATAATCTTCATCTCTAACAGCATAAAATTTTTTGATTTTTCATGTTCAGAGTTGGCAGTGCTTAAAAATAACTTCGTATATACACAGTGCACATTCTTTGGGGAACTAAATCTGCCATATGTCTAATGTGTAAGTTGCATTCCAGTAACATAAATTTCCATTTTTATGTCTCTACAGGTATTTTTTTTTTTTCAGAAATAAATAAATGTGGGTTTGTTTGTTTTGTTGTTTTTTTTTTCAGGAAATCAAATGTGGGATTTAAAATAAAATTAAAATTTTAAAATTTAAAATAGTCTGCCTAAAGGGTTAAAAATTTCCAAGTTAAGATGGAGGGGAAAAATCATCAAAAGAGGTGGAGAAAGATGAAGACCAAAAAGAAGTCCGAGACAACATGTACGGATGACCTGCTAAGTCTGGAAAGCAATTCCGAGCGCAGTGGATTCAGAGACAATTTTAATACCACTTTAGTAAGGGAACAAGAATGCTTCATGAGACACAACAGTACTGTATTCCATACCTGTTCAGAATCACCATTTTTGTTATCAATTTCAAGGACATGGATAATAGAGCTGACCAACACCTAAAATAAAAATGTAACATGCTCCTGTATCATGTAGTGTTCCTTTTCTATGGAGATTTATACTCCTTCAGTGTGATAGATGACACTTTTCTGGGAAGACAAACTTGACCTAAGAGCTGACTGGTCGTTTTTTTTCCACATATGAAATCACTCTTTATTCCCTGAATACGGCTAACTTCCAAAGAATTTTCCAAGCCTGTGTTTCAGTTTCTTCCTGTGAAACCCACTGTATGCCTGCAGATGCAGAATATCAGCTCTGGTTCCTGCCTCGCCAAACTCCCTCAGCAACAATATTCCCCTGGGAAATTCCTTACAAAAAAGTGCAGGTTCCCGCATGCATTTCTTCATCTTCTTGTCTGATCACCCCACAGCTGACCTTAGGCCAAGCAATGAAGGTGCCAGACAGGAAGCACTGGCTGTAGCAGAGCTTCCCAATACACAGAGAAATCCTGTGGGACAACATCCAGCTGCTCTATATGTAAAATGCAGTACATAATAGATAACCGTGTGCTAAAAGAGAGCAAAGTGAACTCAGAGAATTAGAGGAGGCAACTCGATATTTTCTAAAAGCAATAATAACATACTTTAGTCCTCATTATTGAGCTTCGTTATTCTCCCTGACTTTCTTTGTTTTGTCACATTGACCAAAAAAGTCAATAAAATTGCAGGTTTAATGCTATAATTAGTGTGCTTCCTTCTACTCCAATTTGTCAGCAGTTACCTTCACGTGTGACAGGCAGATGGAAGTCTTTTTAGCTTTTTATCCCTTCCTAATTCTTCAAACAGCCTTGTGTCTCCTCACTGTTCTTCAACTATAGTGTCCAGCTGCTTCTTCCACCATTCCAAAGTCAAATCAAATTCAGTATCCCAACAGGAGAAAACACATATACTGAGTTCACTTCAGTTCAAGCTCTCCAATTTATCTACATTTGCTTTGCAGAAAAAAAGTGAAGCTTAGAAATTAAACATGTAAACCCACAACTGCGAGCAGGGGCAACTGACAGCAAACTGAAACCAAACACTTTTCAGTGAGTCACACATTGCAGCTAAAGGAACCTGCTGCCTTTTTTTTTTTTTTTTTAACTTGTTCTCTTTTCTTTCTGCCAAAGATTACACAAAACAAAACCTTCCACTCCAAAAAGCAAACAACCAGATTGACTTTTCAGAAGAGGCTGGCATTTCATCATCATCTTCTTTGCTGATATAAAACCAGATTTTATTTTCTCATGCTGTTTCTATGACTCGCCCGTCCACTGCAACTTGCCTGTCCACTGCAGCTCTCTGACACTAAGCCACAAGTGGATCACTGCTAGGTTTGCACTGGGTTATCCCACTGCTTAGCTGAGTGCAGGCGGTTGAATGTTTGGATGAACCAATGCCCAAAGCCTGGCCAAATGCTGGCATAGATATCCTGAAGCTGTGCTGTTGTGATGCTGAGCCCAGGCAAACGAGCCCTGCCAGTATGAGCAGATGATTCATGTTGGCTCAGTTCCATGTCAATGCAGCTCTGGGGCTTCAGGGCTGGAGCTGAACCATAGGTAGCATCACACAGACAGGCTGCACCCATCCTTGTGAACATGAAACGTTGCAGGCTGTGATGCTAAAGACCTGCACTGCTGCAAAGCCACATATATGCGCCTATTATAACTCTTCATAATTTAACACTATATTATGTTAGGCTCCAAGGACTCCAGTTAGAGCCACAGTCCTGTGCTGGGTGCTGGAAAAGCATGCAGTTCTGAGGTGGACTGATGAATACATTGAGACTGATGAGTACAGCTTGTTCTGCAGCTAAGCTGTCCATAACAGGTTGCTTAGGTAAGAACAGTCTCCAGATCAAAATGCATATATCACTGTCCCAACCAAAAAGAGATGTGAGGAAGCATTAGAGCTTCAACTATCTGGGAGCAATGCTTGACTGAGTATGATTTTAGTTAAAATCATGCACGTGTAAAAAGCACCACAGAATAAAGCACAGAGAAGGAGCAGAAACTTAGCCCATGACTGAACAAGCACTGAAGCAGTCACTTACTGAGGAAGCATAAAGAGCTTTTGAATGAAAGGGACTTGAAATAAAGCAGCTCTGTGCTATTGTTTGATTCTTGTTGCCTTCAGGAAATCAGGATTTTATTTACTGTTTGTGAATAGCTGTGATTGCTCCTAAACTGCCTGAGATATAGTCAACTTATCTTTTCATCTGGAAGCAATATAGGGAACCCTGAAACATGGTGAGCCTCTCAAGTAAAAAAAAAAAACAATTGTATAGAAGGCATAACTTTTCCTGATAGGGTAAATATTAAAGTGACAATATAGCCATTATGAGGGCTGATGTCTCACTCTTGCCACAGAATGTCAAACTGAAACTGATTTAGGGCTTTCAAACCTTGAATGCCAGAAGTAGACAGAAAAAAAAGTTTGGGCAACTGTGCTACTTTCAAACTTTGTCTGCACCTATGGAATGTTTTACACTTCGTTTTTACTGTAGGAAAACTCTTTAATGTGAAATTGTGGATTAAAAAATCTCTTGTGTTGTGACTTCTAAGAGCTAATAATTCCCTTACCTTTTAGGATAATGTTAATCAGAGTTCCTAAATCTCAGGCCTCATCTGAAGACTCTCCTTTGTGTCAAATCACAAATAGTGTATGTGATAATGTCTTCTCTGCTCCTGATTGTTGTGAATATTAAGAAAATGAAAACTGTGTTGAAATATTCATATTTCCATAACATTTAGAATCAGTTCAAATGAAGTCTTCCTTATGAAAGGGAGGGTGCATATTGAAGGCTCTCTTGACTATATATTTTTAAGGCTCATGATGATGTACGAGTGTTACAGACTGAAATTCATGTTTATGAGTTTGGGACTTCATCATCTGTGGAGTAGTTTGCTCCCATGATCAAGGCCATCTTCATTATACTATTCTTCATTCATCTCAGATGTCCATTCTCCTGCTGTTATCAGACCTTCTGGGCAACCAGACTGTATGTGCATCTTCCTATGCCAGCAGTCTCATGAGATCAAATCTCTACGGAAAGTCCTAAAGCAGTTCTTTCCCCTGTGAGATCCCTCTCCCCTGTTTAGCTTTTGTTTAACACAGGATAAAGGCAGAGAATGAGGCCTGGGGATGCAGGGATGTTACCTTCCTGGGAAAGTTTTTGAAAGCTGACTTTTTCTGAATGTGTTTTTCCTAGCGAGTACAAAATGCAAAATGCTGGGTACAGGAGGAAATATAAGTTTCTGACTTAAGCAAAATTTCCAGCAAATATTCAAGCACAGAAATGTTGCAAGTATGTTATCAGGCATGATACTTTGGGTTTGCATTTGGACTAAAATTGCTATATACCTACATTTCTTTTTGTGAATAGAGAACAAATGCACCAAAAGCACTTAACCACACCTTATATTTACATTAACATCCTTTTCTGATATATGTGATGTTTTACGATATTTCAATGATAATGAATGCATAACATCACATCACATAATAGTAATAGTATGTAAGTTTAATGTTGCGTCAAGAAAAACATGGTAGGAACTTTTAGCTTTTTCCTCCACATCACTACCTCATTATTATAGTTCTGTATCATCCTTTGTACTCTGTTCATAAGGCTGGCATAAAGCATTATCCCTCAACTGTTTCTTAGTAAACTATTTAGGGGGTAGGTGATCATGAAAAAAAAATGGGGATCATGATAGAGAAAACAACATCAAAAAAACAAGCACAAATGCTAAAACAGTTTGGCCCTTGGAACTAGAAATCCAAACAAGTGATGAATGCAGCCTAAACATCAAGAAACAGTCATGACAGTGTTTTACATAAAAGCATACTGTGCCTTCTCTTGGAGTATGGTATTACATGATATCTTGAAGGTTTTATGAGAATGAAATCTTGTACATATGGTTTAGTTGTGGCCTTTATACTTCCATGGGAAATGGTGTTCTTTATGCATTAACTTATTCGCAGATGAAAGGCAGACCCTGTAGCATCATCGTGTTCAAGGCAATATGCTCTAGATGGATTTTTTTTTTTTTTTTAAACTCTCAGCAAAGACTAGCACAGTCAATTTCCGAGAAGCCACAGTCTAATAAACAGGGGAAATGTAGTTAGACTTACTTGTCAAAACAGGCTCTTTGGATGAGCTTTCTTCTCTGCTGCTGCTTTGACAGTGGCTTCGTATATTAATGTCCAGCTCTAGTTGCTCCTCAGTGACCATTTCTATGAACATGACATCTACACAATTGCCTCTGATCTAAATTCAATTTCTTTCTCTAATCTTCTATTTCTTTTTAATAGTGTCTCTTCAAAGAGAAAATTTTGCTGGGTGGTAGAAGACAAACACATCTCCTCCTTGTTGCTTCTCTGCCCCTTCTTCCTCTAAAATGGAATAGGGTGAATGAAATTTTTTTTTTTTTTTCTTTTCAAAGAGCTACCTAGTGCGCTCTCTCCCTCTTTCTATAATTTTCGGCAAAGCCACAAAAAGTGAGACACAGTGCCATAAATATCAAGTTTTGCTCTTGACTTCAGTAAGTTTTAGCCATTGACTTTTAGAATGCTTTTTCTTGAGCTGAAATAGAAATTTTCTTGATTATAAAAACCTGTATTCTAGAGTAGCGTGTTGAGGTAAGGTTTAGACCAAAACTAATTATATAGACTGTAGTAAAACCTCAGTGACTGAGAAATGTGAAATGCAGACTTTAACAGCAAGATGATAATATTTTACCTATTCTTCACCAGTGCAACTTTTTTCAAATATACTCATGTATGGTTCTGACTGAACTGTGAAGAGTTAATTTTCCAAGCCTGGTGCTGCCAAGAGCACTGAGACAGAGAAGTTGAGAAGTCATTTTTCTTATTGTCATAATTATTGAAAGCCTCATACTATACATTTTCATTCCAAGCCCTTGACAACTTTCATTTAAACTGTTTCGTTTGATTATCACATGATGTGGGAATAGATGTGTTTAATAAGTAGAAGCAGCAACTCAAATCCAGGTACAAAATGAACAAATAAAGCACCTTGCTTTTTGTTGAGAAAACGTGATCTGCATGGGAGGCTCAAACTGATTTAATTTTAATACAAAATAAGTGGGAAACCTACCAGTGCTGGCTCACGCTAAATGTCTATAGCATCTTATTCACCAGTGATCAACATTGCTTATATAAGGACAGTCACATAAACGCTGTTGCCATGGTTTGTTTTATAACAGATATAAATTTCGATAGGATATTACAAGACTTTAAAATCATATTTGGTTGCACAGCCACCACTTCTGTTCTTTGGAAACTAACAAGACATTGTCCAGGTGACTTTTCTCCTTGTAGATTAAAAGTCCAAGACTTTTGCTGCTGACACAACTACAGCATAGATATGCAAAAGTGTGTTGTCAAGTTATTCCCTTAATGGGTTTTTTTGGCAATCTTTAGTTGATTTAATGCAATTTGGTAAGCACCCATACAAATGCATCCTCACGACCAAAGAGACAGCACTGTCACCAGCAGGCACTGCTGCATCTTAGCATTAAGTTTTTATATTGATTTATGTAACATTTTTGTATAACCTTTAATTAAATCAAAGACCCAGAGGAAAGTGAGGGTTGTGCATGACATTTGTGTGCTAGTTATGAAGAATACCCAGAATAAAGTGCAAGTAATCACAAATAGTTGCCACTGTTGTTATTTTCAGTGTTCCAATGAATAGTATGATCATTGCTAGCATGTCTTGCAGACGGTGAAAGGAGCTCCTAAATGGCACAAGGACTTTTCCCAGAGAGAGAGTTCACCAGTCATGTTAACAAAAGCCTGGGCTCTGTGAGCACCTGGCAGGCTGGAAGCTCTTGCTCTCTATGAATGGGTGAACGGAGGACGAAGCAGCAATGCCTAGGAGTCTTTTTGGGTGACCTTTTATCAGTAAATTCTCCAGACACACAATGGCTCTTCTAAGAAGTTACCCAAACACTTTTCTGGGTGAAGACCAGCCCTTCTGAAACCCCAGGAGGTTTCAGAGGGAGATGTCATCCAATGAGTCACTGTGTATTCTTTATGTACATTGAGAAGATTATAGATGGAGGTTTTTCCTGACTCGCTATGTCCAGAAGGTGCCTTAAATATAGCAGACCTCATGTTTGAGTGAAACTGGTGATGTTGAGAGGGAGCCAACACCCAAGAGTAATCCAGAGAGAACACTGGCAAAAAGTCATTCTATAGGCAGTTTTCCGGGGAAGTGAAGAGAATATTCTAGAGACATCATCCAAGAAGCACATATTTAGAAGTATAGACATGGTAGTAAAATTTGGGCTTTTCATGAAGGTATCCAGTGGTAATTCCCGGAACATGGACAACTCCTTCATATCAAGGCTATGGTTTTACAAAGTGTTGTCAATGAAGTGGCTAAGAGAACGATTGACAAATTGGTTTTTTTTTGTCTTGGACCCTTTATTATTTTGAAGCTGTTATTCACTCTCAATTTTTTTCCTTGACAGCACATGCCCCAGAAAGAGAGGCAAATTAAATTGAGTAAATACAAATCAACTTACAAAATAATTTACTGTTCTGTTCAGAAAACTGACGAAATTTTGAAATCTGACACCCTGAGACTCCCTAGGACTTGGGAAGCAGAATGACTTATAAAACTCTTGTTCCTAAATTGGAGTGGTTGGGAAAGAAAATGCTAAACACAGCCACATTTTCATCTATAAAGAAAAATTGTCATTGGTGCAGTTCTGGGCCTATTCTGGGCCTTAAGCCAGGATGATTTAGTGGAGAGGGAAGGAGGGGTGCAGGGAGGGAAGGAGCCTACATTTGGAGAGAGAATGAGGAAATGTTTCTCTGCCGGGTTGATTTAAAGGAATGGCAGCTGTCTGAAACTGGGGAGACGGCGTCGTACAGTGGATCTTGGGGGAAAGTGGTTACTGGGCACACAATGCAGACAGACATTGATGTGCAGTAAATGGAAAAGCATGTGAATAATGTACTTGCACACAGTTCTGAAGCTTTTGGAGCCTGTAAATTTTGAAGGATGATCTTTTTCCTCTGTAGTTTAACATGTCTCAAATAGCGAGGAACAAACTGAATCCTTGTAGCCTGCAGTGAGGCTGTACTGGAAGACAGCAGCTGTCCACCACCTCCCTCTGGTGTGTCTCCAGGTGAAGGACATTCACTGGCTTTCCAGTTCAGCCAAGCTTGTGGGAGTTTCAGTAACATAATTGGAGTTTAATGAACATAAAAAATCCAAACCTGAGTTCCAGCAGGTTTGAGTATAATATTTTGCACAGCTCGGTAGATGATTCATGGAAAAGTTAATGCATAAAACTGCAAGACATCATCTCTTCTGTCATGGTGCTACTCCAAGTCCCTGTGTGAATGATCTGCCAACAGATGGCGGGTGCTGTTACGGATAGGAGACTGAGAGCTTTCATTTTCATGCATCAAGGTGCAGCACACCCTGAACAGGCAAGGGCTGCTCTAGCTTGTCATCCCAACAGGCTTCAGTTCAGACTGTGCTAACAGATAGAGTGCATGTGTCAAAGCTACTGGAAGTGCTCCAGTAGGTAGTGCGGAGACCCTGGTGCTAAGACGCTTTAGATACAGGGCATAAGGTAGATTTGACAGGGTGAGTTAGAGGTACGATTTGGACATGTGGCTAAATGAAGGAGCATGGCCATGGGACAAGCAGGAGACCCTGGGTGCCACTGCAGCCATTCTCCACTGCCCATGAACAAGGGCTTGCTGTTGTGGGTTCAGGGGCAGATCTTGTTGGCATCTTCCTGTCCTGTCTTTCATTTATTCTCCTGCTTTCCTGGCAGCCCAGATACTGGGTCCAAGAATCATGACTTTTCCGAGAGCTGTTTCTAACCTTCTCTGAGGACTGTTTGTGCATTGATCTTCTCTACTGTCTACATTGAACGAATTTACCAGAAGGCACAAGTCAATTGTTGACACTTTTTTTTCACTGATTCAATCTTTTCCTGTTCTGCTAAGGGGCTGAGGATATCGCTGACAAAGTTACCTCGCTTAATCCTAGACATTGATGAGAAATTTCTTAAAAATATTGTTTTATGCATGACAGAGTATTGTAATACACAGAGTATACGATACTTTAAATCTCTTAATTTTCATTATTTTTATGCACAATGTAATATCCAGAGATTTTCCTCAGTAAACATTATTAGCATACAGTTGGTGCAGTAAATCTGGAAGGACATGATCTTACATAGCTTTGGGACAGTTATGAGTCACAGATATTTTATATCCCTATGAGAAAGTATTATAATACATTTAAGTCTCTATCTCAAACTGTAACTAGGTTAACAGCATTTTGCCTTTCCACATTCCTCCACAGACTCAATTGATATGACATTCACCATTTCTTGTCTTGAATTATTGCATAATGCTGAAATGTGCTGTTAAAGACTTCTTTATTTCACCATATTTTTATGCAGTGAATGAATGAAATAACTCCTGCAAATAATTTGTACATGGGTTGGGTAAGCCATAAAATGTTTTGTGGGACACTGAGATGCAAAGGTAGCTCGTAAAAGCTTTGCATATTTATAGTAACAATTTGTATGAAATTAATTTGTGAATAAGCTGAAATATAAAGATACAAAGGAGAAAAATAGAACAAGCAGAAGCTTCAGGGTAAAATATTATATTTGGAAAAGGCAGAAGGCTTGAGTTGTGAGGAAAGATTTACTAGCCCATGGAAAAAGAAACGTGAGAGAAACTGTAATCCATGTAAAGTCATTAGAAATAACTGCTGCAGATACTAGAGATGTTGGAGAGACAAAATTGCTTTAGTAATAGAGTCTATCTAAACAGTCAGAGAAGTGAGCTGTGATATGAAAGAGCATATTTTTAAGGAATGGTGTAAAAGAGTTGGAACAAATAAATGGTTGATTGCAAATATCCACATAAGCTCCCTGCAAGACTTGAGGTGCCTGTGATGGTTTTTGTATGGGAAGTGACAAATATCCTGAGTTTCCTAAAACTATGAATAGTATCTATATATTTTATTAAGGTAGAGAGAGAGAAAGAAAGGAACTAGAAAAACATGGAGCGAAAATTCAAATGTGAACCAAAAGAGCAAGGCAAGCCACTTTCCACAATCTGGCACTTAGCATTCATTAGTACCTCATACATGAATTTTAACTTAGCCAAATATAAAACCTGCTTGTTATAGATTATTATATAAGAACAGAGGTGAAAAAACATCTCAGATGAAATGTTGGAAATTTTTCCACTGACTCAAATGGCATCATAGTTTCAGTTAGAGACATTCCCCATTTAAATGTCACGCCTGAGGACTGAGGGCTGAACTGCACATTCATTGGCAAGAGCTAATATGGATCCAGCACTTCTGCACCTTATCTTCAACCTCTGCTGTAAAATTTATAACTGTCTTAAATTACTGCAGATTTGTCCATAAGTGATGTATTTTATCTTTAATCTAATTAAAACCTATTGGAGGAAAAGATTGCCATTAACCATATAAATTTGATAAAGCAGTGGATCTCTGTGTGTTAAAATTTGAAGAAATTTCCACCTAATACACATATCAATATTGACGGAATTGCAAAAGTAGTCTGAGGCTATTGTGAGGAACAATAAGGAAATGAATGGTTTTGTTATATTTTAATTTAATATGTAAATGAAATCACCAGCAGAATAGCAATTTTAGTGTTAATATTGTCTTGGGAGTGAAGCAAAATGACGGACAACATAAAAATTAAATGGTTTGGAAAACACTGGTCAGAATCTGGTTGTAGTTAAAAAAAGCTTGGAACACCCTGACCTTCCATACAGCCAGATGTGGAAAATGCACTTCAAAGTCAGAAAAGACAGAGCTAGTGTCACACAAGATTAATGAGTACTATTCCTGAAGGAAATCAGGGTCCTTGTAATCTTGGAATGCAGGAAAACAAGACATATGTATAAAGTACACACTGATATTCTCTAAATAATCTGGAAGAATTTATGTTTCTTGTCTAGAGCTGGCCAAATGTTTTAAAAGAAGTTGTCACCTGTTGAGCTAGTGTTTAAATTTATTTAATTTAGTAATTCCTTAACACCAGCTTTATCTTTAATTGCGATCATTATATGTTTAAGTTTTACAAAATTAATTATAAATCTTTTTAAAAGGTATACGTTGAAATATTTTCAGAATTTCCACAATTTCAAGTTACTGTGTGGGAACATTCATTTCAATTTACCTGTGTAGTAATGAAACAATACAATTATTTTGTTTGGGAGCAGAGAAAAATAATTCATAATACTTATTTATCCAACTGTAATGAATCAATATTTCAAGATTTAATTACTAACACACCTTAATACTTTTTGATCAAGACAGGCTATCATTTAAAGAAGAATATACTTTGAAAAAAAATCGTATAATTCATATTACTTCCTGGTAGAAAAAATTTAATCAAGTTTATTACTATGAATTCTTTTTGCATTTTTCAGCTACTATTTGATTAGAAATGCTGGCCTGTAGTAGGATATTCACCATATTATTATATAAACCTATATTTTATACAATGGTATATTTTCTTTCAGATTTCATGTTTAGGGTCTCTCATCTCTGTTTCTTTTACTCAGTAGAGTAACATCAGGGAGAAATGACCACACAGAATTCCTTGGTACAAGGAACTGTGTGTGGAAAGATGCAGATGCACTTCACAACCCTTCTGCATGGAGAGGCTATTGAAATAAAGCTTTTAACATTTCTTCCTCTTCACTTTTCTCCTTCAAAGAGAAAAAAACAAACCAAACCAAACAACCAAACAAACAAACAAAACCCCACAAAAAACTAAACCACAAACAAACAAGACAAACAAAAAACCAACAACATCAACACCACAACTCATATCCAGTCAGTTCTACTTTATTCAACAAAATGGAGGAACAAACAGTTTGAAGAATCAGTAACAAGATATGAAGCCTTTTGTTTCTATGCCTATGATTTAAACACAGCTTAGGTTAATACTGACTGAAATCTGTTCCCAAGACACTACTGCTCAAGCAAAAAGCCTGTGGTCATTTCAGCACGATCTCCATGCACTGTAGAATTGCATCTTAGTAACCAGCATCACAACTGTTGTCCCTGCGGTCTCTGCAAGGAAGTTAGAAAATAGTCCCGAGGAACAAAATATTGTCTCTACAATATGATTCCCTTGGGAGTCCTGGAACACTCTGAGAGAAATATGCAGGTAAAGCTTTCACTGTGGCTTTTTTCGTGTGTGTAGTTAGATGTACACGTGTGTATTTTGCCTGGTTTTGATCGAGCAGGAGTAAGTGTGCTAGACACAGCAAGGAAACCCAAGGAGTAACCCATGCAGCATTGTGCTGGGTGAACTTTGTTCAGAGACAAGCTTTAAGCAAAGCCAGTCATCAATGCACACAATTTAATTTGACTAACCCATCTATATCAAGAAAAAAGAAAAAAAAAAAATCACTCCTCAACCCCACCTTGTCTGTACTTAAATAAATGAATTCCAAATAGAATTACTGTCAAACAACTCAGCAGTTCTGTAGCTCTAATGAAAGCTTTTTCCCCTTGGCCCCTCCTTGCAAACACTTAAGTAAATTAGCACAGTGTAGACAAAGCTGTACACAGATCAAAGGAGCAAATCATACTGAACGATGTAGGACTATTAATGTCCTCCTTTTAGACAGAAAATGAACTTTCGCTTCTGTTTTCTCAAGGTACAGCCCCTCTGTAAAGCAAGTGAGATCAGGATCAATTAACTTTCTCCACCTGTCAGAAGATCTATGCACCTGTTCCTCTCCAGTAGAGCATTTATCTAGGATGCAGAACCAGAAAAAAAATGCTCTAATGTGGCTTTTCAAATCCTAAAAAAAATGAGAATTTCCTAGTTTTGATGTTAGGTTCTCTCCCTGATCTACCCTCTTCCCCTGTATATTCTGAAGATATTTTCTTAGCCCTGTCTGCTCCAAAGCGCCATATTCAGAAAATTCTAAAGCCTGATGACCATTTCTGCACTGGTTTGTATTGCTTCTTTACCTCACCATTTCTATTGCACTTCCACAAAGCCCCGGATTTCTTAAACGAAGAAGGTTGCAACTCTCCCCGCTGCTATCTGTATGCCTCATTTTGTCTTTTTCAGATAGCAATGTACCACTATTAAGTTGCTTTTATTGTCTGTAGTTCTGAAACTTTAGAAGATAACCTAGTTTATTGCCTAAATGTGGATATAATTAATAGCCACTGTGGAATGAGCCGATTCATTAGCTGCTCTGAAAACTCCTTTCCAGTGGCAGGAGCGTAACTACAATTGCCCTCTCCTGAGACTGAGTGTGAGGGTACACTGCTTGGCAAAATAAAAAAAAACAAAACAAAAAACGAAACACACCACAAAAAGTGGGGCTTTTAGTTACAGGAAGAATGAGTCCTTTAGAAAAAGCACAGATCTGGCACCCCAGACAACCTCTAACACCAGTAGGGGCTGGGAAATGCCACCCCACAGCCCAACAGCAGAATTCATCAAGGTGGAGATCTGCAGTGTTCGGCCTACCCTTTTTGAGCCCCTTTTTAGGATGGAGCCCAGACTTGCTGGTACTATCTCCAGAAAACTGTGTGAGCATAGCTGTTGTTGCTCCCAGCCAGGGAGGCACACAGCAGTGCGTGGGCAGAGCAACCATGTGCCTCACAGTCGGCCAGCTATAGAAGGAGATAAACGTCCTTCTCTGCAACATGAGAGGTCATGCTCCTTCAGCCCAAAAGAAACAGTTTTCTTCTGCTAAATAGCCCCTCAGCTGGGATTCATTAAGGAGCAGATATTTTAAGAAGATGATGATGATGGCTTGGGGAGGTGTGTTTTACATCTTTCTCTCTGTTCTGGAAGGGTCTTTGCTGGGCTCTGAAGGCACCTGCCCACCTGGAGCTGTACAAGAAAAGCCAGTCCTTCTTCCTCAGCCCAGTCAAACAGGCAGCTGACTTACATTTCCCCAACATCAAGAGCAACTTAATTTAAATGCCTTGAGGCAGGAACCTGATTTATTTTCAAGCCCTCTGAGGTCCTCTCATTTAGAGAAACGGTTTATCTCATGTTGGTAAAAGGTAAGATCAAAGGTCGGTTTGGATGTGTGGTAGGGTTGAGGACACTTTAACCCTTCAATGTTTGCTTTTCTTTAATCTTGCACTTCTTGCTGCCTTAAAATAAATGGATCTAGTAAAAAAAAACCCTCATCAACTACTCACAGTCAATTCATCAACATTTTTTAAAGCAATGGTAAAGCAGCTCACTTTTTTCTTGGTTTTATGTTTTACCTCTCAGGCTTTTTGTAGTACTAATGTTTGCTAAGATAGTGGCACAACACAGGACTCTTCAGAATGGTATCTTTGCACAGAACTGTGAAATTCCAAAAGCTAAGATGATGTGAAATGAGTATTGATTATTATAATTCATAGGATTGCCCACAAAAGGCTTGCAGCCCCCCAAATAATCAAACAAGCCAACCAGCCAAGTCTACTGTGATCTGACTTCAGTTTACAACAGCCTGGCCCTCAACACCGAATCATCCCCATCCTAAATCAGTCAGACTAACACACTTTCTTTCTCATTCTCCTTATTGTGTGCTCCTCTTGTATTACTTTTCTTTCAGCACTCTGCTGCTTGGCTGGTGTATTTTAGGGTGGAAGGTCTTTTGTTTGTTTTTCTTCTGGCTGCATGGCTTCATCAGAGGTCATTCTTTGAAATGACACAAAATGGTTGTTCTCAGTTTTTTAAAAGACTGATTTCTTGTGACATACATGACGCTTGTCAGCATTCACTTGTGAGATAGAACTGAGCACTGGAGAGCTATGAAAGAGTAAAAATAAGTCAACACCAAAGAAGGTCACCCAAAACTCACATGCTTTTTGTTACTTGGGATGTTTGAGAGCTGAACGGGAAGAGAAACAACTTCATTTGCGGTCTTCCAATTTCCATATTTTTGTTTCTGTTCCTATTATCTCAGAATGAAAAACAGCTGTTTATCAGTTCATAGTTTGCTTTGTTGATTGTGGTTTTGGCAGATGAATGAGATTCCTCTTTTGTGCTTCTTGTATTTTCCACTGTACGAAAGTCTATTAGAGAGGAAGAGTACTGAATATTAATTCCAGACACTGCATTGTAATGTTGTACCTTGCATTCCTGTTCAGATGCATTAGCATTCCAGTTCAAATACATTAACATTCCTAGACCCTGTCTGACCTCACTTGTGCTGATTTTACACTTATATAACTGCTGACTGCTAAGGAGTTGTTCTTAATCTGTACTGCATTGTTTTTACTGAATACTTGTTTGCAAGTGCATTTAAAAATGCTTGGTTATTTACTGTACTTCTATTTATAATATTATTTTGCTAAGAAGAGGGCTATTAGCATTTATCTTGTGAGGCTGCTGCATGCGTCACTGTAGATAGCATATTTTAATTATTTTTTCTACATTTTAATTTATTTTAATTATTACCTTTAGTATTCTTCCTCTTAACCATCCTTCTTAATAAACATTCCCACTATTTATGTTCAACAATTGTTCTCCTCTTTTGATGTACATCCTTTTCTTGATCTGGTAAAACATTTCTCATGTGAGGAGCAGAAACATTCAGTGGCTTGTTCCAGTCACCAGGAAAGCCAGAAGCAGAATGGAAACAACCTGCTTCCCACCTCTGAAGCAGAACAACCACATTTCCCTGCACTTTTCACTGTTCTCATCTTAGCTTCTTTGAATCCTTTGAATTTCTGAGTCAAATAAGGAATTTCCTAGCTACTGATGAATAAATCTAATAACTAGTCTGTGACCAGTCAAAGGTGTGTGCTCTTTCCCTCATTTATGTATACCCAGGGGGAAATAAAATGGCTTGTATTTTAAGTTTCTAAAGCAAATTATAGGTCATTAACAGACCTCCGCTGTTTACTACTGATGACTACTGAATGAGAGGGAAATGAACTAAAAAGCAGTGTTTCTAGACTGATCAGGTTTAGCTTCCATCTTTCTGGAGGTTAGATGGTCTCAGGGTGCGAGAGATAGCATTCTTCAGCCTTTAGTTGAAAGGGAAGGTAACAGAGAGAAGAAATGATCTGTCAATATCCTCAGGATTTTTAATTTTTTTTAATATACATTTTGAATGTATTACAGAGCTTCTGATAGCAACATGTAAAGCAGATAAGAGTAGCAGGAAATAGCATCGAAGAATCTGAGACAAAATCTCAAATAACACTTGGGAGTAATTTCTTCAGAATCAGACAAGTCATCCCAAAATATATTTTATCTTGCTTACCCTTAGCATGTTATTAGAATAAAACATAAATTGTCTTCATGCAAATGCTATTTCAAGGCAAGAACAATAATAAGTAGTTACGTTCTTATCACAGCACTATATTGTCTTGTCAGCTTCTAGTACTATTTAGGAATACCTTTTCTCCTCATTTTGTTGTATAGTGTTTCAAACACAGCTACTATTTTGGGCTGTTTTGTGATTTGATGTTAAATATATTCAGCTGTCTCCCACTTGTTTACAAAGACAGGAATGTTGATTTAAATATGAATTAGAAAACATCTTTCTCCAGCATGGGGAAAAACTAGCTTGTCTTTTTAGAATTGGTTGGAAGACTTCTAGTCAACTGGATCTCAGCTGATAAACGGTGATTCAGCAGAACTGAAGCTTTCTGTGGGTCATGATGACTGCATGACAATTGTGGAAATCTGGGAGGTAGGTATGTTCTAAGCTACCTCCAGATCTACCAAGCTGAATAGTGTTATACATGCTGAAGACTTTGGCATCCAACTACAAATCACTAGCAGGCACTGATAACCTCTATCACATGTGACAGGTGTAAATTAGAAGTATTCCTTTCCATTTTAAAAGCACTACAGTAATCCAAAACCTCTGTCCTATAATCTCCAAGCATCCTATTGCTGGTTTTGTCATTACTAATATTGCTGTTATTATTGCTACTACTACAGCTGGTTTTATTCTCTGTTGCAAAGTCGTGCACAGATATCAGAGAATTCATTATTTCCTTTGTCTTGCCATTATTTCTAAGACTGACAGCAACTTATTTCAAATGACTGAATCCCAAGAACACCCATTTTCTTTTGAGAGCTTATCAAATATAGTAAACTATGATTAGTGAATGCTAATCATTTGTATTCACTGGAGAAATTGATGTTTAATCAAGTTAATCTCATTGTCTATAAACAGTCTTTGACATCCTTTAAAGAAACAATTGGATCTCCTTTTAGGGCATTGATTCAGGGGATTAGGAATGGTTTATCTACAACCTTTTATCTCTTAGGCTGACAGAGCTTGTCTCTGAAAGTTGTTGATATTACATTCTGTGCCTTAAACTTATTTGACTTGTCACAGAGATCCTATGTTCTGGCTGCTGGTCTATGATCCAGCTGTTGTGTGAACTGTCTATGGGTTCTGAACCCATGTTCAAGGCCATGCATACTTATCTGCAGTACATGCAGAGGGTGATGGCAGAGAGGGAGCTGGGACAGGGATGAAGGGAGGAAAGCTGAACCTGTGATAGCGCTTTTGTGTGTACCCTAGTGGTCGTTTATCTATAGTGTGGATAGGCAACCACACTGTGACCCGACACCACCAGGCATTCCATCTGCTGTCATCATGGAGGTGAAATTTAGTTGTCTAAATACAACTTTCTGATTCCATTTTAGATACTGTGGTCTCCTGCTGTCACTCCAAAAGAAAGGGCAGAGGTCTCCTTCATGTCCTGTGTCACGTGTCTCAACCTCATGCAGAAACAAGCACTAATGGCACAGGATGTTGTCCTTGCTTGATTTTTATGTAATGAAACATACGTCATGACAAGACAGTCCTCATCTGTCCCCAAGGCAGTGGGATTTCCAACCAAAGAGATCCACTCAATCACTGCTCTACAGTGTGGGTGGGTACAGACAAACCTGCCATGGAAATCACATGTGAATACAGAAGTCTAGAGTTAAGTCAGAGATCACACCAGGCTTCAGCCTCTTCTCTGGATGCAGCTGCTAAAGACAAAGCAGGCATTACCTGATAAGCAGGAGTTTGTCCTTTTTCCTGTATACAAGTGTGAATTACTTTAATATTTATTTTCCATGAAAATTCACACGTATGACCTCCTATACAGTTTTGATAAGGATATGAGGTTGTTGCAATTAGCCTGAAAAGTGATCAGAGACACAGAGATACCAGTATAATAACTAAATACGTATCCATGGGCACTTTTAAGTATTATCTTTCCAGCTCAATAAAAAGATGATACAGAAAGCTGTGGTCAAATACAGAATTTTATTTCATTATTGTAGTCAGTGGTTACCTAATTAGTCAAGCATTAGTTCCAGTACTTCTTTCACCAACTCGAATAATTGCAAATAATTCAGCCTATTGGCAAGAAAATAATCTTCAGGAGTGTTTTCACAAAAACGTATGCACAAACTCTCAACAGTAATTTATGCTCCCCCAAATAGTGCTATTATTACCCAGCTGACTTCTTGAACTGGTGGTTTCTTATAAAGTTTTTTGTTTCTGAAGTGATAACATAAGGATTGATCATTTCTGTAAATAAATCTTAAAGAAAACCTTTTCAGACTTTCTCTTTGGGCTGCCAATGGACCTTCTGTTTGCTGAACATTTGTCTATTTATTTCAGTCTCCTCTGATGTAGTTGGCTTGTCAGGACTTTTCAGTCCTTTCTATTGTTCAATCTGTGATGTAACTTGCTGTTACAAGCAGCCTCTGGGTTGGAACTGGATGGCAAATTTAACTCCCATCTATAGAAAGGGATGCAGAGGGCATCTTGGGAATTATAGGTCAGTGAGCCTGATTTTCATTCCTGGCAGTGTGGTCTATGATGAAGAATAAGATCGTTGTGCTCTTTTTCTCCTCAGTGCACACCAAACAGTTAGTGAGTTATATGCATGTTGTGGGGGAGTAATGTATGAGCGATAATCATCATGCAAGGCATTGCTTAGTAATTTTCTTCCATTTACCCTGACAGTTTGCCATAGAAACGAAGACATAAAGCCCAGCAAATCTGAAGAAAAATAATCAACTGCATCTTAATTTGGGATTAATAGGCATGTTATTTACTATTTTCTGTGTTGTTTTGTCTGCCTTTCGAGTTATAAGAGAAAAATTGGTCCTCTTTAGTACTACATTTTGATATTTTTTAGATGGATTTGCTAATGTCACATTGTACCTAAAAACATGCTGCTGCACAGTGAGCAAATCCTTCCCTGAGGTGCTGGGTCTTCAGTTTCACAAAGTCAAACTACATAATCATTGCAGTGCTTAAAATATGTACCAAGTCTTCTAGCTTGCTTTTTCTGCCACGGATCTAAATATGAGTTCCTCATTCTCAGAGTCTTTGTAGTCTGACACTTCTGAAATATGACGTTACTTCCCCTCAGGACAGAAAAACTTCCATAATGCTCTAGGGAGGTGGATTGGCCTTAACCTGAAGATTCTGGGAAGTTCTCTGCACACTTGTGTGGGCAGTTGCAATGGTACATACAGCAGAGGTTGAGAGGCTCCATGGAAGTCAACAGACATTAATCCGTGAGGAGCTCAGATCTGTGAGCTTATTTCTCTCAAGAATTCCCAAAACAGGCTAAGATTATTCAGACAGAGGACCTTGGAATTTTCACACCTAGGAGCCTTGTTATTTTGCCTCAGTGATTCTGTGTTTTTACACTGATATATGATTAACAATGACGAAATCACAACCATTTTCATTTTATTGATGAAGAAATGACTTTCATATGTAAAACTAAGAGGAATTAGGAGAATCTAGTTATTTCTTTTCTAGGGAAAGGATGGATAAGAGGTTAATGTTTCAATATTCTACATTTAGGAGGACAAATCTATAAATTGACTGAATTTCCTCCAGAGACAAGGATGTTGCACACAATCTGTACAGAAACCATCACTTAACATTTACGTGAGAACAGTTCTAAATGGTTCAATCCACTGCACTTTCTAATTAGATTGCAGCATATCTCACCCCAAATATGGATAACATTAGCTGAATCTTTACTTTTACGACTATTATTATGTCGCATATGACATTTTTCAATAGAATATAACTGAAAAGTTCCTTTCACAGGAAAAAAAAAAAAAAAAGTAAGTCAGTGAAAAGAATCTGGAAGATTGACAAAATCCGGTGGGCTACTGAGTAATTTACTGAAAGACTAGTCAGAATTAAGAAAACAATCATTACAAAGCAAGTGAAATAGAAGACAAACAAAAATATATCTGTGTGTTTAAAATAGATTACATGAAGACATCAGGTTTACATTCTAATTTCAATGAAGTCAATGGCAGTGCTGTCACTGTCTTCAAAGATGAAAGAGCAGGATTCCTGGAAAACAAATTCCAGTTTCTGTAAAGCAACACAAATTATCAAAAACACATGGTCACTGCAGAGAACAAAGTGTGGGTTAATCCACATTTTTTACCTTTAATGGAAATAACTTTGCAACATTTCAGTAAACAGAGGCTGCATTATTATTACTACTCTTACCTCTTTAAAGAGATTCATGCCTGTTAGTGGAGGGACATTCTGACATTGACTATAGTTTACAGTGGTGTAGAACAATGTTGTAAAATTGTAATTGTTATTCTATATCTGTACAGATGAGAAACAAGATACGAAATAAATACATAACAAACACAGCCTTCATCTTTGTTTGTAGAAATTCTAAGTATTTAATGTTGAAACCAAAATGTTATTTTTAGATTTATTTGTAAAATGAGCAGTTAAATGCCTCTAAATTTCATAATACATGTAAGAAAACCAAATTGTAATGAGTACTGGAAAGCAGAAGGGCCAAAAGGGACAAATATGTATGGCACCAAAAATGTATTTTAGCAAAAGGAGACAGACTTTAGAGATTTCACTTCTGAGGTCAATAAAATCAATGGTATCTTGTACTATGTGCAGCCTTTCTCGATCAGATGTCTATGGAAATCAAGGACAATGAAATTTAGATCCTGTCCCAACTTCCAATGGGCTTTGTAGTAGTATAAAACAAATAAATTGCCCTTTGCTGGCTGAGTTCTAATCCCCTAAGACTACTTAAGGTTTCACTTTTTTTGTCTCAAAAGGCAATAAATCAAATAAACTAGGTTGTAGTATTATTCTTCTGCACATTAAAAAAAAAAACAACAACAAAAAGCCCACAACAAATGAAGAATCGCCTTGTCCAACTTCATGCTCTTAGCTGATCTGGTATGAAGATCAGTGCTGGTCACCACTTGATTCTTTAGAGGCTGAAATATACAGCAAGAAGTCCATCTCCTTAACACGTCATTTAATCATATCAGCCCGAACCTTTGTGTTCAGTCCAATTGATTCTCCTATTAAGAGAGAAAATGGCTTTCCTCAGATCTTTAATGTTTTCAGACATAGTGGGAAACCACGTAGCCATCAAACAAAGACTACTATGGCACCGAAACTATTGAACAGCCCACTGCAGTTATCTTTAAATAAGGTTGCTATTTATTACTTGTGCTCCCAGTAGGTGAAAAAATCAATTGAATCAGGATGAAGTAGACTGCCCTGTTTAGTTGGTGAAAAACTATAGTGTCTTAGGTGGATAAACTGCATCTACTTTTTAAAATTAATGCACAGCAGCTCTTTTATAAGTAACAAATGGAAAAGTGCTAAGTGTTATTGCCTGAAAGACTGACAGTTTTTCCCAGTGTAGCAAGAGGGACCTGTGGAAAAATATGTTCCACATGCCTCTGATAACTCTAGGAGAAGGAGGAAACTAATCTTGCGCCCCAGTGCTTCTGAGTGGAGCTCCAGCATTTGCCTTCAGAAGACTTTTCAGAAAATGGTCAGCTTGTCAAAACTAAGGACCTTTTCAAAGCTGAACCTGTCCCACAGCTTCAAAGTGTCAAGGCAGCTAATTCAGCAAAGTTTCAGGAGGAATTACCTGTGAAGAGCTGTGCCTGCACAGCGGACCCAGAGGCACAGCAAAGCCAGGAATGGTGACTGAGCTCCTTCTTCTTCCTCAAGCCAGCCAGCCAGCCTGAGAGCTGTTCAGTCAGAGCCAGCCTAGCAGGCCCTTCATTCTAAAATAAACATCAGAAAGGAGGTGGAGCAAACGAAAATAATACACATCCCTCATAGTGGATGGATTTCTGTGGGTTTGATTTTTCCATAGATTTGCAAGTGGGTACTACTGCATGTGATCTTTCAGGCTGAAGGCAGGTGTGTGATTCTTTTTTCCTTACGGATCTCCTCGCTATTGGCTAATCGTTGATTTGTACAATGCTGCTAGATATCTTTGACTGATCTCTATTCTCTTAGCAGTGAACAGTGAAAGGATGTGACATTTTAAGTTGTTTCTATTTTCAGGTGTTGGAACATGGAGGATCTATATCAAACAGGCTTGGGAACAAGCACACTGGGATTCGATTACAAGATGTTCAGTCTGAATATCGACATTTCCCTTAAACTCAGGGTCAGTCTAAAGAACTTATTTCCTCCCCGCTTCTCAGGGTACACAGACAAATGGAAATAAGAGTCTGAATTTTGAGTTTCAACTGCCTCCTCTTTTTTTTTTTTTTTTTTTTTAATTGATGTATGTATCTTCCTCACACTTTAAATTGACAGCAGCAAAAGATCTGTGTTCCAATATGGTAGCTTTCATTTGTAAAACTGCCCAAAAGCCATCCTGTTAAGGCAGTCCTAACATTTGCCAGTTTATGACAACAGAATTTTGGGGTGGAACTACTGGGCAGTGAGACAGGAGCACAGTGGGAGAGCCCCAAAGGTGCTCGCTGCTGTACAGGAAACTCCTGATTTATTTCAGAAAGAAAATTTACACATTATTTGAATTCAGGAATGTACTGAATTCAGAATTCATTATAGACTTGGCACTTTTGAGAAAGCAAAAAAAAACCCCGCCTTCTACGTCCATTTCAAGGTAGGAATAACATTTGAAGTGATTTAGAGAAATATACATTTGTAAAGTCATTTCCCAATGATTCTGTCGGAGAATATACAGTTTGGGGACAATTTGGAAATAATCTGTTTCAAAACCAACAAATATGGAGCTACACAAAAATCTAGAAGAAAAAAATCCCTCAAAATCCAACAAAAAATGGAACAGGAAAATACCGTTTAAAACCTGAAGTGAAGCTTTGGGTTACTTGTTTGCTGTCTCAGTTTATCCACAGAAATTATGTG
The DNA here is from genome assembly GCA_013399365.1 of Pampusana beccarii. NCBI lineage: Eukaryota > Metazoa > Chordata > Aves > Columbiformes > Columbidae > Pampusana > Pampusana beccarii. The sequence continues at coordinate 261,526 of VWYH01004658.1, read as the reverse complement.
ACTATTATTACATATTTATTAATCTCCCCATATTACCTACTGTGTGTGAAAGTCAAATCTCCAAAGTGCCACTAATTTCAGGCAAGCTCTGTTTTGAGATAGTAGAACATGATCATAAAGATAAAACTAATAATGTTTCATTTTTGGTATCACAACAAAATATGAGGGATGATTATGTGATGAAGACTATAAGTCATTTAATATTACAAAGCCTCAAGCCCCCATTATTATTTTCTGTCATCTTTACTCTGTCTCAAACATTTATATTTTTTAGGAGCAAAGGTAACTCTTTCAGTACAGGCATTCACATATTGCACCAAGAAGAGAATTTCACTATAACGGTCAATGTGTATCTGGTGACATTGGATAATTATTTACTATACTTTTTCAGTATACAAATCACTGTTTAGTTTTTGAAAGCCCTGTTTTCAAAAGTAAATACGAAATTCATTATTATTCATTCAGGTTTGTTGTTGCAATTTGGGCTGAATCTGATAACTGTCAGCTACACCTCATTATAAGTGTTCCATGTCCAAAAAATTAATTTCTCTTTAAGGACATGTCCTACACACTTCCTCTGCAAATATATCTAATTTAATGAGCTTTTACAGTAAGCTACAAAATATTAATTTCTAATGGGAATAAGGAATATCAGTTTCACCTTTTTTAATGGTATGCATTAATCTCTTGTAGACATAGCGTAAGTACATCACAGAAGATACCTGTTATCTTCAGCATTTTACTGCAAAATTGAAAGTTATTATTAATTCATTCTATATTGATTACGATAGCCATTAATCACAATGATCTTTGTCAGCATTCAGATCGCTAGAAAGAATACCATCATTTGGAAATTCAATGTTGTATTCCAGAAGGACTGAGTCAACTAAGGTGACTCAAAACCATTATTTTCATAGCAATATAATGTGCAATTATCAAGTTGATTAATAGTTTATAACTTGAGCCATTTACTATGTTTTTCACTTTGTTTGGTTCATGAAAAAATGTAGCTTTTGCAAACTAGTTTTTTTCTTATGAATATTTCAAATCAATGGGGAAAAACAGTGCCTTTTCAAAACTGAGCGCATCAAATTACAATGAGACAAAACTTGTATGTGCTTTGTCTAGGTATCCCAAACAGAATATCATTACATAATAACAAAGATTTTACCGAGATTTATTTCAAATACACCTAGGGCACATAACAAAAAAAGAATTCTGAAGATTAGTCACAGCCTGTTGTTTGACAGGTAATGCCATATCCACTGCATATGCCTGTCCATGCAAAGGACACATCTTGCTCATTTCAACATAAATTATCTGCAGATACTTCCCCACAAATGAAATTGTAAAGCTTGTCATTCACTATCATAACAAGAAGTGCTTTGCTCTGTCCAAAAATATATTGGTGAAAAATTAGAGGTGTCTTTCAACAACACGTGTGACAGGTGTGGATGATATTCAGTATAACGAGACTTGACAACTCAAATGTCACCCCAAGCACTTGGAAGTATAAACACTTATGCTATCTCTTTATTTCAATGCCAATTCTAGTACAGTTCTTACCTTTCTTCGTTGCACAGAGAAATGTAAGGGGTGGAATGGTCATATTATAGTTCAGGCACAAGATTAAAATCCTGAATTTCTGTTTTCTTATTCAGCATTAACACAAACCGATTTGTTCCTATTGTGTCATATGGGCAAGGACATCCATCAGCCAGTCATCCATGATGAATTTGTGCTTCAATGTTATCCTGCTCAAGTGAATGTGATTTTTCTTCTCTGCACAACTAAGCACACAAATTTGTAGAACCATGGCCTGTTAGAATAAAATCCTGCTTGACACAAGTGTCAAAAGTCAAGTTGACACATCTGATTTGCTGCTCTAAAATTTGGTATAAAATCACTCTTATCAGAACTAGTGATTTCACAATTTTGTGGGAAGTGAAAAGTGAAGCTGAAAAACAGCAGCAACAAGATGGCATTTTAACTCCAGAGAAATCTGTATCAAAATCCTTGTTGGCTTCAGTGGAACAGCAGTTCCTCCATGCACTATAGCCTATCAGTAAGAAAGACTTACTGTGAACTTCAGGCATCCTACAGCTTTTCAGAACACTTTGAAGCGTTTCATAGAATACCCACAAGCATCCAAGGAAAGGTATTGAGAATTGACTGAAAAGGTCAAAAGTAAAAAGAGAAATGAATTAAGGAGGAAGGAAAAAAAAAAAAAAAAGAAAAAAAAAGAAAAAGAAAAAGATACACACAGCTAGAAGAGCAGATATAAGGGTTGAAAATGGGTGAGGTGCACTAACAATTATGGGAAGAAAGAGATCTTGCTTAGTCAGAGCTCTTTTTCCCTGTGAATGAGCAGTAAAGAGAAAATGACTATCCCATTTTTACTTTTATTTATGTTGCTGCTACGCTATAACATTATGTTTCAGCTTTTGTACATAAGTGAAGTTAGTATGGCGTAAAATAGAAGTTTCTGCAGTCTAGATGAAAGTCACAGGTATCAAACTGTTTATGTTGCCAACTTCTAAAGGTTAAAATCACATAAACTGTCAGAAAAGCAAAAGAACTACTGATGAGTACAGGAAGCCTCATCCCTTGTCAATCAGACCTAGACTGGACAAAGGCACCACAACACTCTAAACAGTGCAAGACTGTACTGCTGAGAGGTTTCACTGTATGACCTATTTGGCCTTTGCTGTTTTTAAATTATGTAATTCTCCTGAATCCTACAGTGAGGTTTTGAGGCAAAGCCAAAGGCTCCTAGAAACGTTTGCTAATTCTTTTCAGAGAGAAATCTAATAAGCTGTCAAAGACCATCCCAGAAAATCTCCATGGTTGGTAAAGGAGAAAGGGCATCTCCAGGGAGGGCTCTCTTTCCCCCTCTTTTTCCTGAGTATTTCCTCTGAAACGTATCTAGGACAATTTTAACAAATGCAACCTCTCCGCAGTATTTTGAAATCCCTGCCAGAATGAGAGCCACAACTGCTGCTGGGAAGATGCAAGTGGAGATGAGCTGAAGGGTACAAGCAGATGCCTGCAGCAGTGGTGACTTCATGTGGCAGCAGCTGTTCCCACAGGATGCAGACACTGCAGGGACAGAGGAGTGCAGCAGCATCTATGTCAAAAGCTGTGCCTCCTGGAGACAGACACGAGTAAGAAGAGTTGGCAAGGAAGCATCAGGGAGCATGAACCTGGGCCGTTAAGTCAGGAAGGGATATGGCAACAGCTGGGCAGAGCGCAGGGAAGGCTTTGAGACGGGAGGAGTTGAGTGATGGGAGGCAAAAGGGTGGGGTAAAATGGCTCAGAGCAGCTCTCTGACAGGAAAGGTGAGAGACAGGAGTCCTGAGGGGACTGAGGGAACGATGGGAGGCCTCTGTGTTAGCAAGGCTTATGGGGCTCAGGGCAGCTAACGCTGAGAAATTACTACAGGACTCTCCCTCATCTAGGGACCTGAACTCTCATTTGGTGGCAAGAAAATTAGAGCAAAACTGTACAGACCTTCCACCTTCCCCAGAGCTGCATTTTACTTTCACTTTTGCCTTCAGAAATACAGATAGCTTGAAAATAAGGGCTAAACCTTGTGAGCATTAACTGTAATGTCAGATCTGAAGGTAATTTGGAAGTGATAACCTATTTACCTCACATTTACCCCCCTCCTTACACAGTTATCCCATGGAAGCTCACTTTTTGTTAAGCTGAAGGTTTAACTTGGCAATTCTTATTTCACTGGTTCTGTCTCCATTGCTCTCTTTGGCCACTCTATAGACCATGCCAGCAAAAACACCTCAGACTCATACTTGCTGTCAAACACACAAAACTCCCAGGATATTTTTGGGGGTAGTTCAGATGTATCAAAATTGCATAATGTTTTCTCATCAAGAGACCTCACTGGTCCTCATAGCATGTCTAGCAAGACACTCAGTGCTCACCAACTCTAACTTGTCTGTGCTGTGAAATACCATCTTACTCTACAATGCCCCATTATCAGTCTCTATAATGGTCTCGATGCACTAGCACATGTCACAAGCTATCATAAATGAGTTTGGAAGACAGAGTAAAAGTAAAGGTCCTAGAGAACACCATGCAAGAAGAGAACGTGGCATATCGTTGTAAGGGGCTATGCTGCCATACACTCAACAGGGCATATCTCACACAACATGACCTGATAGTGTGTCAAGCGCAACAGCTGATGAATCTATGGATTCTGGGACCCACCCCAGAAAGATGTTGCCCAAAAAGGCCAGTTTCTCTTTTCCTTACTGGATGTGTTAGTTGTGGCTGGGCTCAAATGGAGACTTGTGACCTCTTTCCAAGCTGAAAAGTGGCTGTTTTTTCTGCCCTGGGGATGGGTGAATGGTTGGGGGAGGCTGGATACTGGATGAGAAGTTTGTGCTTGCAGTTTACAGAGAGACCATATATGTAGTGCCTGTGTCACAGTAGGATGATGTTATTTTACACATTTTTTTACTCCTAATAGAGGACTGACCTGGGCTACACGGCATGCAGGTATGCCCTTGTGATAGAAGACTATCACACGAGACTAGAGATTCATTTGTGATGAGGAGAACTTGAAAGTACATGGATTTGCTGAATTGCTCACAGGTGTTCATTATGGAGATCCATACAACGGGATGCTATAGGTGCAACTCCTCCCTTATTGTGCTCAAGATGTCCTGCAGGGAATTCCTGGAGTCATACACTGTGGTCACTCAAAGGGTTCACTTTGAAAGCCAAATGAAAGCTTCAGAGGTATGATAGCTCTGCAACATGGGCAAAATCAGAAGGTCCTCTGTTGCTGTTATATCCAAACATGCACTCAACACAGACCCACTGTATCTGCTGTATCTGTGCCATGCAATATTCCTCTAAAACTCCTGAGACTTGCACTGCTTTCAGTTTGAGAAACGCAGCATAAATAATGGATGCCTCATCTTGCAAACAAGGGAATATATTTCAAGTGAGCCTTAATATATATTAATATATGTATCACTGATATTTTCAAAAATGGACATTTAGCAAAATTTCTGTATTTAAAAATTTTGAGAAAGAAGAATGTTGAAAGTAGGTCCTGAAATTAGGGCATTTATTAAATGGAAAGGGGGCTGATATTTTATATTTAAACACATAGAGATAAATATTTTCTATGTAAATGTTGATGTAATTCCATTAATTTCATTACCCTTACAACTGTTTGCATATTAACTGGAGAAAGGATAAAATGTATACATTCCTTCCATGTTTCTGCAACCAGGTAAGCAGTTGAATCCCAGAGAAGCCCTTCACAATCCCTGCATTGTAGTCTGTGGCTTCATTAAAGCAGTGTGCACCGCTCTTCCATAATGAGGTGCGTGTTCTGCTGTGGGTAATAGAATAATTTTCTCTGTTGAGCAGACTGCTATGTAAATCAGAACGGAAATTCAAGGAGTCTTGTTTTCATTGCTCCTTCATTACCTCAACACTACATTTCTTTTGGTTACCATACTAAAACCGTAGAAGTAAGTCTTCTATTAATAAAAAATGGAATTGAAAAAATATATTACCCCATGTCTATGTTTGTTAAATTAATAATAAGCTAGTAATGAACAAAAATTGTGATTCATTATGCATTCTATGACAAAAAGAATAATTTATAAATTCCAAGTAATGTTATTTCTTCTGTAATAGCAAAATGAATCACCAGCTTTTAATTTTCTGCCATGACTATCTAAACCCTTTTAATAAGAGGTTTGTCTGTCTTGAGGTGTCTAGCAATGTCTGATAGAAGTTTTACACATATTTTACACATATACCACTAATATATCAGCTAAAAAATGCACCAGATTGCTTGCTTTCAAATTCAGTTATCTCTTAATTCATTAGTTATTGTATTACTCCTTGAAGTTTAATCTTAGATGTTATTTTACGTACAATTATATTTCAGCTACTGGATTTAACATATGCCTCACAGAAACAAGTTATTCACAGCATTTTTCTAGTTGAAAAGAAAGAAATGAATTAATAGTCATCAACCTCAACATTTGAGTATGTTTGAAAATTGGACACTCTGCTAAAGCTTGTTGAAAAGCAAGCTAGTAGTAAAAATATTTTTATTGCAACCTATTATGCATTCTGGATGACCTGCTTCTTGTTTTACAATGCTACAGCTTTAATGTTTTTAGTCCCTGTAGATGTAATTGGAATTTTAAATACTAGTTAGTACAGAGCAGTTAATATAACTCGTTCTCTGATATGGAAGAATTTGTAACATCTTCCCATCAGAGTCTAGCATGCCCTGTGTACATTGACTGTGTATGTAGCATGGCCACTGTTTTGTATGGGATATTAAAGATATTTGATATATCTGTATTTTTTGTGTGTCACACAGAAAGGAGGAAGTAAAGTTGGCCAGAGACAAATTATATGACCTGTCTTATAAGAAAAAACACCTAATATTGCAGAGATTTTGTCCACTGTCATGAACCTCTGTATCTTCTGTGATAGTCTGCACAGAGACTGTATGAGTATGACTTGAAGGAAAAAAAAGACAAGTCATACTGTATGGACAGTGGTGTTGAGATATGTACCCTGACTTCAGGCTTAGATCTTTAAATTAAATCTCTTTGAAAATGATGCTTCAAATGCTCTAATGAGAAAGTATGACACTATAGCCCACCTATAGCTACACAGAAACCTTTAACTTACAACTCCATACACATAAGATAAAGAGTCCAAATGCTTATGAATGCTTTTGAATTCTTAAAAAAATTTGGCTTGTTAAATATTTTCAGCTTGTGATGGAAATTAGACTGTTTATTGTGTGGAAGCTTGATGAATAAGGCATCCTAAAGAATCAGAGCAGATGCTAATATAGTGTATTAACTTGTTTTCATTTCTAATGCATTCTCTGCTTGCACTAGAAATCTCATTACTGAATTATGACTGAGATCATAGTTTTGTAGCAGACCAGCGTGGGAAGATACTGCTGCTCTGGTAGAACTATTAGTACCTTTGACAGCGGGGAATGAATAAGCTCTCTAGGGCACGGCACGCTCTCTTGTTCTGTGTTTGTGCTGTGCATTGCATATGAGGAGCTCAGCTGAAGACCAAAGGTTTTTCAGTGCACCCCTGGCACAAGCAATGCAGATAATCTCATTATCTTCCACCGCACAGTCTTTTTCATGTTTCTGTCTTCATGGAGAAGTATTTAACATAAGGTGGAATTTGTCTTGCCTAATTTTAGCTGTCTAAATGTTAGCAACCAGGTATAAGATGATTACTCAAGGCAGCCTGTAGTCAGATGAGAAAGACAGTCTTCTCCAAACGGCAATTCTTCCCACCCTACTGTAGGAATCTGAGTGAGCTACCATGCTCTGGCAATTTCCACCTCTCTTTTCCTCTCTTGAAATAGGAGACCTAATATCTGGGTTTAAAGTGACTGCTGTAAAATACATGTATTCCCCTAAAGCTCTATTTTTAAACCTTCTAAAATGATAAAGGACTTGTATTCCTGTATCTTTATCTTCTATATCTATTAGCTTTAGAAATAAATTAAGTTTCTTAAAATAGATTTCTTTTTCCCTTTGTATGGCTTTTGCATTTTATAATGTAACTCCAATTCTATTCTCCATCCCTGGAATGGCTGAATAGGAGTTTTTCAGTCAGAAACTTTCTTCTCTGTGTGTCCATGTTCATAATGTTTAAAATGCGCTCTTCCAAACGTGAAAGAGCTTTACTAGTAATTGTACTCTGAAATCTAAAGCTAGGCCTTACTTTCAGTCAGTTATTATGAAACACGTTATATCTTTGTGAAGCTGTACTAGGATTGTTGGTTCCCACAGTTTTGTGGTTTGTATACTACCTAGCAGATCTCTCAGATTTCACTTCTTGTATCTGAAAGTTTGCTTTCATTAAACAACAGCAACAGGAAAAACGACAACTACAACAACTGTTCTCCTTTCCCAACTCACCTTTCAACGCATAGTTTGAAAAAATTACCTAAGTACATGGCAAGTGTATAAAAAAATGGGATAAATAAGAAACCAAAATGCATTGGGATATTTATTGTTGCAAGGCAATGGTATGCTATGTAGCATAATGCTTGCATTTTGAATATTATGGCTGGGAATATTATTAAACTTAATTCTTCTCTGGAATCAATGGCTATTTATTGTTGCGAGTTTTTTTTAGTGGTAATGGAAGAAGAGCCATAAAATTCTGAAGAACAGCATTGATCTCCAAGATTGACATAAGGTCTTTCCAAAATCCTAGGGATGTCATTGCAAGCTTTTCTCAAGGCTCTCTTAATTACAGAAGACATAACGATCTAGTTTATTCAAAGTTAATCCTTTTGTATTTATGGTACCAGTGCACTACAGTAAGTGTATGATGATAAGTTCTACAATAATAGTGTAACAATAAAGGCTTGAAAGAGGAAAGAAATACTTTCACATTGGAGTATGAAATATTGTCTTTTTTCTTCTGATTTATGATCTGTAGTGAAAGGTCTGGTCTCATGGAGCTGAGAGTACCCAAGGGTTTCTTCACCTCTCATTGTACTACTGATGTAATCAGATATGACCTTGATATTTAACACTGTAAGAAAATTACAGAATGGTCTTGCACAGGCATTAATTTCAGTTTGACACCTCACTGGCACTTTGCAGATCTTAAAAATCACATTAGATGCTTCTATTTCAATTTCAAGAAAAACTGGAATTCATTGATCCAAGTTACTTAGGGAAACTTACCTAGGAAATTAACACATACACAGTGAAAAGAAAAACAGCAGATATTGCACATAAGAAGAGGACTTACAGTGATGTACTTTTTTTAAAGAAGTCACGAAAAAAAGCACTTAGTGAATACATATTAAGTCACAGTATTTATTCAGAGAAAGAATAGCTGTAATAATACTTGGAACCTGATATGTATTTGAAGGCTTTAAACTCCATTATCTTTTTACTTTCCTGGTTTCAACAACAGCTGGGGATGTGAGCTGCTTTTGTCCTCAACTTTTTTGCTTGCAACAGCACATTTTAAAAGTGAGCATTACTTATTCTTATAATAATCACTTGTATGTTTTTTAAAGTATATGAATAAAACTGGGCATGTAAAACTCTTACCAAATTTGCAGGCCTAAAGGCAAAGCAGAACTCCGAAAAGAAAATTATTCCAGTTGATTATAGTGGAAGCTGCATCTGGCCCTTGCCTAAGCAATTTTTAAGCAAAAATAAGAGTTGTTTATAATACCAGGATCTACCTCTTTTCCTTTGCTCCTGTCTTCCTTGCGAGAATATATCTGCATTTGTCAAAGATCAAGATTAAGAACAAGCCCTCTCTCTTAGAGGGTATGTGTTAAATTTATGTTGATTTTTCCACCTGAAGTGAAGTGAGTGCTTAGCAATGTTAATTTGGATCATCTCCAGTGAAAAGTTTCCATTAATTTCTATGTCTTTTCTTGCCTAACGTGCAGCATGTGTTACAAGGCTTCATTCAGGAGCATTTGGGAAGTGCTTTGAGATCTCTGGTGGATGCCATTCTGGCAGTGCAAGCTACTCTTAGGATAGATTGAAAATCTACCACTGGAACTATTCCCTGGCACAATAAGCCAATTACACTACACTAAAACACTACATGATAATAATTGATTCTGTTAAATTTACCTAAGGAATTAAGTGATTAAGACAAGCTATCTCCTTCTGTGCCTGGTTGCTTACCTGCCTGCTTGCCAGAATGCTTGAATGGGCTGCCAGACTGCTGCATTCTTTCAGTAACTGAATTTCCACCTGCCTATGGAGTTCTGCTACTGACTCCCCAGGGACTTAGGATAACAGGATACATCTAGCTAAATAGAAAGTTGAAAATGCAGTGATTTTCTTTTGTTGTTGCTTTTCTTTTTAAATTGATTTTTTTTTTAAATCACAATTCCTCTTTTGCACAAAAAATAAATTCAAACTTTCAAATTTCTAGCTTCATTCAAAACCATTATTACTTAAGGTGAAATTCCTTGCCAAATTTCTGGTGAGCTCTAGGTAATACAAGTATCATTTTTCTTTCTCGCTTCCTAATCACAGGGAAACATATCTGGAGGCCAGTAGAACAGTCAGTCACTTAACCCAAAATCTTAAGTAAGTCATTTGTGTATCTTGTTCTATATTTTCCCACCAAATTTTAAACCTAGTGAAATATAGGAATTTGAAATCTATTTCAGGTATCCACCTCAGTGTTGGCCTTTGATGGCAGTACTTTAAAAGTATAGATTTTTGTCAGGTTTACATGCTAATATGAGGCAGATTTATTTTCTAGTTAATAATGGGTTTTGTATAAGAAAACACTAAAGGCTGACACAAATAGGCTCTGTTCCCACCAGGTAATATTTTTCAAACCATCCTTTCAGCAGCAATCTTACTTTTCAAGACAGGTCCACATTTAACTGTTTAGGCTCCCATACATACAATATAGATCTATGGCCTGGATATGCTTATTTTTCCTGCATCCCTCAAAATTTAAAACCACTAGCAAAGTATGAAAAGCAGCAATAAATCAGCATGGATCCTAACAGAATGAGTTTTCCAGTTTAGATTCAGTTGTTCCCATATTTTACCTCGACTACAGTTTAAATCACTACAGCAGCATTCTTTGGAAAAAAAAAAAAAAAAAAAAATTGAAGTATGGTCTTGTAGAAGAAAGTGAAAAAGTGAGGAGGATAGCAAGCTTTAAAGAAGTGGATATATTTCACAGACTAAATATTGAATGGAATCACAATAGTCTATATAATTATGTAATGAAGGCTACACAATCAAATTTATAACAAGAGCAGAAAGCTAAATATTTCACAGAAGAATGTCATGCATAGCAATATGAATGGTAGATAACTTGCATTGAAAAGCACAGTAGAAGACAAAAAGGAGTGATTCAGGAAAAGGAAAACGAATTAGAAAGTGGCATCACTATTCAAATCCTACCCATAGTTACTAGCTCCTTTTACCTCTTTTCTCAAGTGGATTCTTTTATTAAGAGAACCTATTTTGGTTCCTCATTGTCAAAAAATATTGAAAATACTGATGATAATACCTCTGAAAATGAGGTTACAGGTATCTACATTTGAATGTCAGAAGAAAAAAACAGCAAAAGTTGGGATTCTTTTTGAAAATATATAAGCAGCAAAAGCACACAATGTTGTCTAATTACAAAACCAGGATATTTCTACAGGAATACTTTTCACGAACAACACAACATTATCATGGCAGCACATAAATATGCCATGGCAGAGTGGAAGGTTTAGTTGTACAATCATGTCAGATACAAGAAAATGTGCTGGTTCCCTGGCTACCTTTCCAAAAGGAAATAAGAAGTCAGCTTGTCCAGAAGAGTACAAGGCTGGCTTTCATACTTCTTGCTTTCTTAAAAACTGAGAAAAATATCCTCTTGTGATTTTCCTGAGCTTCTCGGTTTAGATAAATTTCACCAATATGATCCACTTAACCCAAACTGGAAACCAAGATTATGTCACAAAACATGCTATAATATCAAAATGGTTTTGACAGCCTTCTAGTTAATGTCACTTCAGAGCCGGTCTGAAAAACTGATGCAAACTTCTATGCATCTATATCTTCTCAAAATTTCTTAAGTTCAAAAAGAAAGTGATTTAAGCAATTTCTCTTCCATGAGAAATATTTTATAGGACAGGCCACTAGAGGGAGGCACTGAACAATCTTAAGAGGCAGCATTTGAGCAAGTTTTCAGTCCTGAATGAAATTCCATATGGCTGGGAGTTTGGGATTTGTCTCTCCGAGGAAGCTGTGACAACTGGCAAAGTTTCTTTTTTTTTGCTTTAATCCTTCTGTGGATCTAACATGTAAGGCAGACTTTTCTACTGAAGAACAAGTTTAGATTTTCATTCCCCAAACAGAGACTGAATGCTGCTTGTGAACTCCTCTGCTGTTATTTACATTGTACCTGGACTCTATGCAATTTATTTCTAGATCAACAAGAAAATAACCTATTGGTCTAAATAGGTTATCATTTTGAGAAAATCAACAATAGTTTACATAAGCCTGTCACAAAATTATTATTTCATTTATGGCCAAAAGAGATTGCAGAGATAGGTCAGACAGAAAGATTAAGCACGGATATGAACTGAAGAAGAATACAATATAGAGGGGTTAATCTGTTCAAAAGTAGGAAAAAAACACCTCCGCTTTTCCTACGATTTAAAAATGTTCTTCGTCTGTTAGTGCAAGTTTATCAGAAAGACTTTGAAGGGCACAACAACTTTATTGATCCTCAAAACTTAACAGAAACAACACTATTTAGTCTCACATGACAGCAGATGGCACTCTGTAATTATTGGCATGTACATGTGTGACTGCACATACGTGTACATACACAAACAATGAAAAAAACATATTCCTCTCCAAAAAATAAGACCTCAGAAAAGTCTAGGGTCTAAGTCTATGATACTGGTTTGTCTTAAAAATACATTTGAAATACAAGATGTCTCTATGCAAGATTTGAGAAAGGTTTTCACAGTGGAAAATCTTATACAGAAGATAGATGAAATCTATTTCTAATATATTTTCTTTGCTTTTGCTGGTTTTCCATCTCATAAAAGTCACCTTCCTTGAAAAGATGTGTATTGTTCTTTACTGATGAAAAAAAAGAAAAAAATGTACATAGGGGTGACTTCTGTTTTGCAAACATCCCACTGCAGTATCTGGTCAATATTTACCAGACCTCAGAAAGTACTTAAGGTGTTAGACTGTATTAAGAAGAGGAAAGACAGGAAATATGACACTATCCGTTGCAGCCTTATTAGCATATGCAAGAAACATGATCATAATATTAAATGAATGCTGTGTCCTCATCTTGAAATTTTGGCAAGTTTTATTCTGTCTTATTAGAAGAAGAAAGAAAATGAATGTATAAATCTGGAGAAAGCTGAGAGAAAAACAGTAATTATTCAAGCAAGAAGCAACAGTTGTGGTAGGAGAATTAATGTCACTCGAGAATACAGTGTTATTGGATGCCAAATTACACTATTATTTTTGACCATAGTGGGTGGTTTTGCTTGAATAAGGACTGTGGTGTTAAAACCAAGTATGCTTACAATACCTATGTTTGAGCAAGCAAAAAAACTTGAGAGTTTGGAGCATGGTCTGTAATTGGAGGATCGGGCTTTGCTCTTCTTTGTAATATAAATAATCCTGCATTTCTACTAGCCGAGAGAACTGGACAGTTCTTATAGTAGCTGTGTTACTGCAAAACTTAAAGTAACATCAGTGGTTACTGGGAGAAAATATTTTCTGGTTATTCTTGTTTTCAGGAATGTCATCCTAACCAAAGACACGGTAGCAGCCTTTCTTTATGTACTGAAGGCCAAATTCACCAAGATGGGACTCAGACAAGTTTGGACTCATCTGTGGAGGTGTAAGGATGCATGCTTACATTTGCATGCAGGTTTTAGTTGATCCATAGTAAAGGGAGAACACTTGAGACTGTGCTGCTTCTTATTAAAGATTCAAGCACGACAGCATGGAGGGACTAGGTCACACCGTTATATATATACCAGTTCCTTTCACAGTAATATTGTAGGACCAGCAGCAAAGGTTCTGGGCAGGTGAGATGGATCCTGGCATCATCTGTTAGATTTAGAACCATCTGCAGTCAGATCTCAGTCTGACTCTACACTATTAAGTAATCCTAGAAGTAAGAAATATGTGATAGTTGAGAAGGGACTAGACTTTATTCTGCTTCCTGACCTAAAGGTCTGATGGAGGTATACACTTATTTAGTTCATTTAGGATCAGACTTAATGAAGGATTTAAGCATCTAAAACCTGAGCTGGGAGAATAAACTCTTCAGCAGTCCCAAATGATGACTCTGGACACAGTAATTTAGTTGCACTCTAATCCCAGTGGTGCCCGATTGATAGATGTGTAGGTCGTCTTCAGTGTTGCCTTAGATGAGAAGCTTGATGCACAAGGCATGGCTGGGCCTGTCACTGCTCCATCTATCTAGGTGGATGTGACTTGACAAACCTTCTCCCAGAACTCCTAAGCACACCCCAATAGGGATGACAACAAGACAAGAGTAATTATTGCTACTGTCTTCTCAAAAGTAGTTCCTGCTCTGATTTTATCACTGCCAGAATATTCATAACAAAAGGGGAGACTTCTTTTCTGGCATACAAAAGCACATTTTTACACAGTGGTTATGACTTAAATCCTTATAAAGCCTCTGCTCACAACGAGAGACCTGGATGGCTGCCTCCAATACAGAAAAAGCAGTCTTGCTTTGTATTTTGTCTTGCTCTCTTTATAGAACAATAAATCTTGCATTCTCTTGCACAGTAACACTACATCATCAGGAGGAGTTGGAAATGCTCTTGCTTTCTCCCATAGTGCATCGAAGTGTTGATAATGCTTAGGAAGCTGTAGAAAATACAGGTGTGCATCCTTTTGGACAGAGAAGAGCATGAAATAAGCCTTTGCCTGGTTCTAGGATGAGTGTTCAAACTGTATCCCTAGGATAAATTGCTTATCTAGATGTCTTTTAAGAAAGTCAACTTCATCTTTTTTTTTTCCTTTTTTTTTTTTTTTTCAGGAATCTGTTTCAGTTGCACATTGAATGCTCTGTATGGTGGCTTGTGAACTATCCCCTAAGCTGCTCAGCCCTGAGAAGACAGAGCTACCCAGGGAGGAAGAAGGAGGAATCTGCCTGGCAAGTCAGGGATGTGCTGCTACTGTCTGGCAGCCTCTGAGCTGGGTGAGACTCAATTTTGGTTTTGGACATAGGCACCAAACTTCATCTTGTACTTGAGTGTGCCCTTTTTAGTCTTTCACTACTAATACATGAAGCCTTGAATGCAGGATGCTGGGAGACTGAGGGCCTGATCCAAACCCTCAGTTGTCAAAAGTAATTGACAGCAGTAAGTTTTTGATTCAACTCAAGCCACTACACCTCTTCTCTAGAATATTTTCCGTAGTATGTGAAGCATTTGGAAAGTGGTTAAGAGGAAACCACAATGGAGAAAACCATGCTTGTTTTCCTCTCCTGCAATTATTCCCAAGTCCTATTTTCAGTCTGCATTCTGCTTATTTTCAGCAATTCCCCCTAGTGTGCGATTCATCTGGCTTGGCAGTTGCTCTGTGTGCAGTACATTTCAAGAAGGAAGGGGACAGAAGCACAGGCACATTTCCAAGAAAACAGATAAACTGCTTTGGTGTCACTGACTTGGAAAGTGGGTTAGTCATACTCTAAAAGACTGGTATTCCTGATTATTTTTACTTGTCTAGACCAACACATGTCTGTGCTAGCTCACCTCTCAGAGTATAATTCAGAAGGTCTTTTCCTCCCCTGGGAGTACAGCAATGAACTTAGAATATGTTCTGGAGTTTACTACTTCGATGATTCAAAGTATTCTACTGTTTTAAGGCAGCATGTAAAGCTGATTTAGGGATTACTGTTAGGTTGCTTCTCTTTTTTTAGATACACTAAGTATTTATCTATACATTTAAACCTTTACCCAGACAGAGAATAGGTAGGCAGATTAGATGATGAGGGTGAGCTAACGGTTTTCAATGTTCCAAGCAAAAAACCAGAATTATTCAGATGACAGATTAAGAGTAAGCTAACAAGCTTGTGGTATGAAAAAGTTAACTGGAATTTTTTTTTTTTATGAGTCACATTTGATGAAAAAAAATTAAGATTGTATTATCAAAACAAAAGATGGCAGGCTTATAAAATCGTGATATGAGATGTGTGTAGCTGTGTGTTGCAGAGAAAAAGAGGAACACGAATTATAATATTTGGTGGGCCTGAAGAGTTAGTATATTCTTTTTGCTAATTAGTATTCAGACATGTACTTAGTGCTTACCTGATGAAAGTCACAAATTTCTTTGTCCAAAGAAACATCAGAAAATAAACAAAAAAACAGTGCAACAAAAGTTGATAAGTTTGCAGTAATAGAATCAAATGCTAACTAAGCTGAGGTGTATATAACAATTCTATTTAACTTCCATTTTTCACTCTATTCCTCCCACTTCTGACTGAGATTGATTGGTACAACCTTAAACTGAGAAACTAATTACTCAAGGAATTACAGTACTAGGTCTTGAAGACACCTCCATTGAATTATTTTTATATTGCTGTAACTGTATCAACTTCAGTGAAGATATCTCTGATTTCCACTGGTGCAATGCAGTTGATATTTTGGTCCAGGAATTTTCCCATGTAGAAAATGTGTATTTCGTCTTCAAATGCTTAAATAATCCTGGTCAAATAAACGTTGCTGCAATGACAGAAACATATCCTGTTTGAGAATGGAAAAAGAAAGTCTAGTAAATTTGAGGAAGAAGACCAGTAGACACAAGAGAAAGAAACAGCTAAGAAACGGTAACGCAAATGAAGAAATTTAATTTGGGAGCTAATTTTTTTATTTCTCTATGAGGTAGCTCACCAGGAATGAGCATACATTAAGCTCTACTGTTTTAGGAAATAGACTGCCTTAGTTTGTTTAATTATTTGGTATATTACTTCTTACAGAACTTGTTTAGGAGAAGCATATATAGAATTCTCTTAGTATGAGTAAGTTTGCTTAACACAACTCCTGCAAG
>VWYH01004658.1:189425-244844 GCA_013399365.1 Pampusana beccarii | reverse complement strand
AAAAAAAAAAAACAAACAAAAAAAAGAAAGGGAAAAAAACAAACAAACAAACAAACAAACAAAACCACCTCAGTCTTCCAGCTAGAAGATAAGTTGACCTGCATCCCTGGAGATAAGTAAAGGAACAGAGTGGCACCTAAAAGAAGATGNTGAACAGCCCCAGTTCCCTCAGCCACTCCTCATCAGACTTGTGCTCCAGACCCCTCACCAGCTTTGTCACCCTCTTCTGCACTCTCTTTTGGTTTGCCAATAACTTATTTTTGTCCAGCTGCAGGTGCAAAATAGCAACTGAAGGTCAGGACTTCGACTGACATCCCGCCTAACAAAAATGAAGAGATACAATCAGCAGGGAAACTCCAGACTGATTTTGCAATTGGCCTGGGGAAACACGTTGCGGTTTAGGGGCTTGGATTGTAGTTGTAGGGTATAGTTGTCCATGTTGGGGTCTTTTTTTTGCTGAGGGTCTCTTCCAGAGACACTGGAATCCATGCCTGAGTGTCTGCTACAGGAAACCTAGAGAAAATGAACTTCCCTAACAACTGGAAGCTATGGCAGATAAGTCAGTCATCGTGGGATGTGAGTTTCTACACTGTAACACATTAATGGATGCCATAACCAGTTTGAGATATGCACAGTTATAGAACTGTTTGAAATCAGTATGCTGAATAAATGCAAAACAATCTGTAACTGTATTCACACTGTCCTGTAAGAGTCTCTTCAACAATCCCCTTGACAGGATTGTTCATCTGACAGAGGCATCTACCCACAACAAGCATCCTATTTGTCTACCTAGACACTTCGTAGAAAGCAGTCACTCTTCAAGTGTATCCATCCAGCAATATGCTTGGGGATCTAAGACTGTGTCCATGACCTCTGCAGTGCAGCAGTATTTATACCAAGTAAGAAGAAGAGCACTTGTGAATCTATTTTCGGACAGCCTGATTATAAGGGGGTGGAGGAGGAAAGTGTGAGGAGTCCCTTAACTGGGATGTAGGGCACATTTCTGAACCTCTGGTTACCTAAGGAAAGGCAACTGAAATAGTTCATTCCTGGGATTGCTCACAGTCCTGAATTTATTAGCAGTTTTCCTGCTTCTTTTGGCCCTAAAACAAGATACTTCCTTGGGATGAGCTCGAGATTGCACAAATACCTAGGGCATGGAAGGTGGGCTGGATGGTCAAAGTACTTCTGCTTAGCAAGTTCTCATCTATGAGGCTGACATGTGCCACTTACAGTACACGAGTGACTTCGGGACTTCAGGAAAGAATGACAACGCAGTACTGATTTCATCTATAACATCTTCAAAACTCAAAGCCTTAAACCTGCATGATATGTTCTTATCCTGACAAGTCTCTGACAAAGGATCAAGAAATAGAAACCACAAGCAGTCTATAAAAGTGCCTGTAGGAGGATTCCTGGGACAAAATCAGGATGAATGGACACAGCTCCAGTGTAGGTGTGTGTAGATAACAGAACAGCATGGAAGGAAACACTAAGGCATTCTTATCAGTAGGCTTTTAAGAATCATTCCCCAAAACAGCTGGTTGACTTTGATCCATGCGACTATGCCACTTTGTATGAAGGGGACAATTTCACAGACTGGCTTACAGACTAGTGCCTTTGGTTCTTTGAAGAATGGAAATGAAAAGATTAGTTAAGTGACTATGTCTTCTGGGATCAACCTGAGAGTGCATTTGTGATGCCTTTCACATTGGCTGTACGTACTGCTGGTCAATCAGCTTGACTCAGTAGTGATGTGGCAACAGGTGAGGGCTCCAATTTATCTCTAGTTTGGCAAATAAGGTCCAATAAAAGATTCAGGGCAACAAATGTGAGACAAGGGAGATGATGAGAGGAAACAAAAAAAAAATCATATTTGATTCATACTTATTTTAAAGTGTTTATTTATGCACCAATAAATATGTATGAAAACACATTACTGATGAATGAAATCTACTCTACTTATAATCTCTGCCCTTTAATATGATACATGAATGAAGGTTGTTAACTCACGCAAAGTCTTATTAAAGCTTTGTTAAAGAGATGTTCAGGAGACACAGCTGTTCAGATTAGTGGATTATAACTGTAGCTATACTTATACTAATCTTAAACTTGAGTCATAGATTTACTACTCTACTTTCATATGAAAGTGGCAATTGAAAAATGGTGTTCATAGTGTATGTTCATAGTTTTACCAGCTACTGTTTTCTTAGAAATATTTCCTCTATATATGACTAGCTTGGTCTGAAGGGGAAAATACTAGTAAGATTTTATGGCAGCCAAGAAGCAGTGCCTACTGCAAAAGTCATTAGTGAAAGGCCATAACTCTACATTCACTTTAAATGCCTGCTTTTGAAATATTGTGGAATTCTGCTTACCTTCTTGAAGAACCTGGCACTACATAATTTCAACAATCACATATTATGCCTGCCACTGTATGTACTTATTTGCATTTCAAATTATAGCAAATCCAAACCAGCAGAATTTCTCTGTAACTATTTGTGTTTCCAACAACAGGAACTACTTAGCACAGGGAAACATAAAAACTGTCTTAAATTTTCTCAGTCATGGTCATAATCCTAATCATGAGGACAAAAGACTGTAAAGCAAGAACAAGAAAGCAAAGAGAAAAAAATGCAGCTCCTCTTGCATAATGGAGATACTAAGCCTATACGAATGTTGAAGTTAAGGGTGATTTTGATTTGTTTCTAAGTCAACATGTTATGTTCCTTAAGGAACAGCAAGTTTGATCTGTAGCTGAAGTAGCAAAGAACTTTCTGAAGATAGTGGTTATTTTTAACAGTAGCTAATAGCTCGTGGCTTTGTTCAAATTTTTGACAAGTTCTTACTAAGAGTTTTTGTTAACACACACACACACACACACACACACACACACACACACACACACACAAAGTTATAGCACAGTACCAGGAAATTTGTTTGAAGAGTATTTTCAAATGGCTATTTGAACCCGTCACATATTTATACTTAAAGAGCAATAACCCAATTTTCTTTAACAGGTAACCTTTGTTTCTTTATAATAAAGACACCCTGAAAGAGCTTTTGCTTTTCCCTTCTAAAGACTTTCATTCTCTGCTATTGTTAAAGCAGAAAAATATCAAAAATATCATATCAGTTTTGTGGAAAGATTCATTAATGACTTTTTAACCTATATTTATGGTTTTTTGCTGATTAAAGCTGAAAGAGAGAGAACAAGGGATGTCACTATAGATGTTCATACACCCTTTTTTCCAAGTATTTATGTGTACATAGGTGTATAAATGAAATAATCAGATATTATTTCCATCAATGCAAAGAAAAATCGCACATTCCAGTTTTAGATGAACTGATTTTTTTTTTTTTTTTTTTTGGAAACTCTAGAAAATGATGTGCAGAAACAAAACCTGATTTTTTAATTATAGAAAAGCCAAACACTTCTCATGGCCCCCTGTCTTCCTTAAACCTGTTTTGTTAATAGGGATAGAATGAGTCCTTTTTTCCATATAAATTTTCAGACCTCTTCTGTGCATTATAAAAAAGGCAAAACAGCTTAGACCTGCTATTTTTCAGTCTCTTTGTAGACTGCCTTTACAACTGCAGATTAAACTTTTTACAATGTAGTTCTACAGTGTTTTATCCCAGTGGTCCATTTTCTTAATAATTTCAAACAAAATGGGAAATATGGATTGCCCTTTTTCACTTATCATTTGTTTTAGACATATGGTACGGATGATGGTTTTATGATATATGTGAAACGGTAACCTGATTTTCACAACTACAGGCTACATTACATCTCTTAGATATGAGAGGCAGCAACAGGCAACATGAGGTTCACTATTCCTTGTGGATTTGGAAAGGAGACAAACCTTCCCTGGGAGATAAGTGCAGTCATAAAGAGAACCATCATGAATCAGTCCACCTGGCTTACTTCACCTGTCAGTTCATAATATGTATAAAAAGAAATCAGCAGGAGCTGATGATGTTCACCTAAGGGGTCCAAATAAGCCTGGAAATAAAAACAAAACAAACAAACAGACAAAAAAGAAACAACTTCAAAGAGGAATAAAGAGGATCGCAAACCAGTGCATATGGCTTTCAGTCCAGGCCTATTAGTAGAAACTACATTAGTAATCAAATAAATAATATTATTGAGAAGATTTAACATCTAAAGAGTGCATTCTGCCTCCCAAATTTGAGATGTATGAGTTCTTTCAAGGAGTCAGTAATCTTGTGGAGCAGGTTTCCCATCTAAACCATCTTGGATTTCCAAAAACTATTACAATGTTTTTTAAAGAAACTAAGCTATAATGTGGAGAAATAGGAAGTTGTCTTGTGGATCAGTACTCAGTTGAAAAATAAGTAACAAGTTACAGCAATAAATGCTCATTCTCAAAAAAGGGAAAGGCTTGTCGCAGGAGTCTTTTATGGAAGTGCCTCAGGGACGGACCATATTCTTAAACAGTCTGAAAAAGAGAATGAATAATTACGTGAAAAAATATGCAAATGCTATAAATATAGCTTCAGTGGCCAAAATTAAAACTGACCATAGTGTTCTGCAAAAACATGTCGTAATACTGAGTGGCAGAGTGATAAATTGGAAAGCAAAATTCATTGCCAGTAATTTGCATAATGCACATGTTAAAAACAACCCCTGACTATACATACAGATGATGAACTCTGAATGAACTTCTATTACTGAAGGAATAGATGTGTAAGTCACAGGTTTTTGAAATCTCCATCTCGGTGCTTAGTCAAAACGAAAATTGAATGCTATGAGCAAGTATGAAGAGAATAGAAAACGAAACAGGAAAATGCTATACTGCTGTACAAATACCTGATGTAAACTGCTTTTAATTATCATGCTTTGTTCTGGTCATTCCACCTCAAAAAAGATACAGTAGAATAAGAAACAAAATTATACAAAAGGCAACAGGATGGATCAAAGAAAATGGACAGGCTTCTTTCTACACAAGCAGAGCCTAAACTCACTAAAACTTAGCCTAGAAAACAGAAAGTGAAATAAACACATGACAGAAGCATGGCTAAGTAGGTAAATATTGATTTTTTTATTATTATTATTATTTTTTCTCATAATACCAGATCTGGAGGCAAATAAACGAAATCATGAGGCATCAAGTTAAAAGCAAAGAGTGGAAGTTCTTTTTTTCACATTCTTTTAAAAGGAGCTGGATAACTCACTGCCTCTGGATGTTTTGCCATCAGTACAAATGGGATTAAACAAGGTGAAACAAAAGTGTGTAGGAAAGTTGCACTGATGGCTAATAAACACAGTGGTGAATAGGCAGTCTCTGCAAGACTCATGGCACAGCTTGCACCATAAGGAAAATATCATTCTGAATTTTACTTTCCTTATCCTCTTTCCTAAACTAGCCACAATAACACACGACAGAGAAAAAATGTAAGGCTGTAGAAACCCTGTGTTTGGTACCAGTTTGTTCGTTTTTACAGAGGAAGAACAGTGAGTTAATTTCTCTATCCTGACTCCTCTGGAGCTGTCAGTGCCCTGAGGACATGCATAAGAACAGAGAGACTCACCCTGCTTTGTAACGACCATGGTGAAAAAAAGCTGCTTGGATTTCCCCTTGTAACCCATGAGACATTCAATATGAGTCCAAAACTGTAAATTCTTCCCAATAGGAACTAATAGGAGTGAAATCACCATATTAGAAGTCAAGAACATCTTGCAATATACTCAGTGCCACAGGCCCTACCTTTATGAGTAGTGAACTACAGAGTAGGTCCATAAATATTCACGAGAACAGGTCACAGAAAGTTTTCAGCCTTTCAGAGGGTTACGCCATTAGTTAATTTAAGATCAAGTCTGTGTTTATTGGCACTGTATTTGACTTCAGAAATGCCTTTAGACACCTATGTGGGTAACACTATATATAGATGTTTCCAATCTTATTTTTTTAAGTAACTATCTTGAATTCAAGCATTTCTTCAAAGGAAGGACTGTTCCCTGCTGTTGTAAGGAGGATGCCATTGTCAAGGGATAGGGGTCAGCTCTAGCCATTAATCCACATTTCAAAACACTCATTATCAAGAAGTAGCAGTTCTGAAGATAGAATTCTGACAAAATGGGGTCTTTAACAAAACTTAGTTAGGAATTTTGCACATTTGTCTTAGAACAGATCTTAAATATAAAAAGTGTAAGGCATTATCTTTGAAGATTTCAAGGATTTTACCTGACCTCATCTGGTAAGTATCACAGTCAAAAAATCACATCAGAACAGTAGGGACCAAGATGCAAGGAAAGGAAATGCAGTCATTCAGGAATGATAGCTAGATATATTTAATGGTACCAGCAAAAAAATGCCATCTCTTCATAATCAGCTCATAATCTGAGTACTCACCTAAATGTTATTGGCAATGCCAGGCACTATTGCACCTGCTGAGATAGTTAGTATCTGCACTAATGAATGATATGTAGTGGCTGGGAAGGCAGACAATATGTCGATAGCTGCAGTCTTTACCAGACAGTCAGAATCGATTCCCTCAGCTCCTCTGAGCTCTGCAAACACTGCAGTTCAAAATTTCACCTGTGGCTGCAAAAGCAGAATTGCCTTGGAAAACCAGACAGAAACGGTTCTAGTTTGAAAAAAAAGAACTTTTCCTTTTGTTATTGTAGATACACCCAACTTTCCAGCTGAACTTTCCATATTTAAAGGGGGTTATCAGTCAGTGTCGACTTTTAGAAATGTTGAACTTCTGCACCTGAATATTTACACTTACCTGCCTTACAGTCATCATTTTTGCACCTTTGATGGAATCTGGTTGCAGTTAAATCAGGGACAAGCTTCATTTATTGCTCAGTAGCCAGCATTCTTCAGAGAGAGAAAACTCCTTTGGTCCCCAGGTAGTTTATTTTTCAACTGACACTATTTAAATCTTTTATTCTTTGTTCATTCTCACCCACTTAAAGTAAAGGGGTAAATTTGGTCATACTGAGGCAAATAAACCAAAGTTAAATAACTACCAAGTGGCTTACTGGTCATCTCCCTGGTGCACTGAAGAACTAATCCACATTTGAGGAAAGATAATATGTTTCCTCATATGACTTTCCATGTATGTGTCTGTAGCATACTTCTGGTCTATGCCAGCAGACAGTCCCCTGGACATCATGAGTGGAATTCTTCGTACTTAACTCTAGCTATCTCAAAATAGTTTTGTACTCTTAACCATGTAAGTAAGAATAACTTTCTGGAGTATAACTTTTAATAATAACATTGGAGGTTTACATACTGGTCCTCTAAAAGCTGCTTTAAATGTCATTCTAAAAAGAAAAAATGACCATTATCTCTGAGTCAGCACTGTAGACCTTTAAAAGTGCTTAAAACTAAATTACATAGCATATATTTTTTATAACCAAAATTACCTGTGGTGATGATTTCAGTGAATCACAGGATAGTCATTTTCTTCCATAAAAATTAAAAATTCAAAGCTTTGTGAAGTTGGAAACAGTTATTAGAACTTAAATGGACAAAAATGTATTGCAAAGGCTCCTTTGAAAATCGTAGAATACCAGGTTGGATGGCATCACAAGGATCATCTGGTCCAACATTTCTTGGCAAAAAGAATCCTTCAGTCCTTTGCAGAGAGGAATCCTCAGGGAAGTTGGGTCATGAGGAAGCTCCTTCATGGGTGGAGAAGCACAGTAATGGAGTATGATGCTGTTTCTCCTAAAATGTTAGGAAATCCTAAAAACACATCACAGAGGGTTTATAGCAAATCCCTAGAAGGCAGTTGCCAATAATTATTGCTACAGTAGCAATTTGTCATTTTTTGTTAGAGAAAGATATGATTTTTGCAGTTTTATCTGTACATTTTTAGTTACGATGTTAAATAAAATTAGGTTTTGCCATATCAATACTATCTCTTCAAACATTGGTTTCACTTTGTATACAAATAATAGAATTAAGAGAATATAGATTATATTGGCAGAAGATATATGATATGAAGAAATAAGAGCACACAAACATTATAGTTCTGTAGCAAATCAAAATATCTTATTTACTTTTCATTCTATTTATTTGTTAATATTAATCATCCTAGTCATTCAGAGCTGGAAGCAATAATAACTGCAAAAAACGGGAATTTCAGATTTCTAGTAAAGCAGGACTAAAAGTCTCAAAGACATCCAGTACTGAAAATTCTGTGGTATAAACAGTTTGCAATGCAAACTTTAAAAGGTAGGGAAACAAAACAATAATTTTGGCTGCATTTTTATTTACTGAAAAGGTGCAAATTCTATGTCTTGGAGACAATAGACTGTCAGCAACTGTAGATCAGGTAAGTTTTCATTTAAATGGAAGTTTTAAGTAAAAGCAGCATTTAACTAATCTCTGTGCAGAAGGACAAACCTCCCTCCAGTGAGGTTCTTTCCAATGTATGTACTATAATCTTCCATGACAGAAGTGACCAACTAATTTTAGGGAGATGATAATTTTTTCTATGAATTAGTTAAAAGAGAATATGGATAAGCCCCAGATCCATTAAACTCAAATACAATCAGAAATCTGTTCAAAACATGTATCTTCAGCTCCCCTTCCTCCTACCCAGCCTGCAGAGTGGCTGTAGGGTGTAGGCACTTCAGTTTTCAGTGTCAATGTTCTCCAGGTGATTAAACCCCCGATTGTGGATATCAACAGAAGCAGTACAGCCATTACACAGCAGACCTCCTAAGCACCATCCTTCTCCATCTGTCCCTAACCCAGTGGTTGTTTCCAAGCACATCTACAGTAGCATGCTCTGAGCAAGGGTAGGGGCATCATACACTTTCTTTACACTGTCTGCCTGAAAAGAGAAAGAAACCTCATCAGTATCCTATGGATTTAGCTGTAATGGAAAGATGTAGGAATGAGTCCTAGACTATTGATAGAGCCTGGTTTTCTTTCTCATGTAGGGACTACTTAATATGAAATGCATGGACAACCCTGAAAACAAGACCTGGGGGACTTCCGGCTATGAAAAATAGTCATTGTCACAAAGCTGTAATGTCACTGCCCTGATGCTCTTTACGTTTGTTGGAATACAAGAAGCCAGCTTCAAGAAAATGATTGGAGAACACCACCCAGCACCCAGTCTTGTCAAAAAGCTGGTGTCTTAGGTACATTTCCACGGCTTGGGATTTGATTCCTCTTGCAGAGAAATACAGGCACTCTGAGGTGCAGGAAGATAGAGCTAAGAGCAGGGATAAGGCACATTTCTCTCCAATGGCCTCTGTGCTAGACAGCAGTCATGAGCACATCTAATTCACTTGTCTAGGAGCAGCAACTGTGCAGAATGCGTTGCAAATCCACCTGAAGCTTCCCTGAAGCAGAGGGCTCAGCATGGAGAAGAAATGCAGAGAGGCTCTGACCAGGCTGCTCCATGTCAGGAAATCCCAGCTGTACCCACAACAGGGGAGCATGTCTGAGACTTCTGGTCGTGCAGCTGCCTGGTGGGAAGCATCAAAGCTGCCAGTACCACAAGAGGTCTTGAAATTCTAGACGTGTTCTTCAAAATTCCCGTGATCAGTGTTTCTGTTAGAGACAAGATTCTGTTAGAAATTTAGTTCTACAGTAGCCCTATTTTTTAAATCTGTATTAATGACTTATATATTTAAAGTACACCTTGGTCCTGCTAAAACACTTCACTCAGTATTTGGCTCTGGCCTCTTGCTGCTCTGTGTGGATGTGTTGGCTCAGCAGTGTTAACAGGAGTAGAAAGCAATAAAAGTTTGTTTTTGTTTTAAATAGTGTAAGCCAATCTGTCCCAGAATACACACAGAGAGTTGTTACCCTGTTTAACAAGGTGCCATTTTTACATGGTCACTTTTTTTTAATAATAACTACATTATGCTGCTAGATGTGCCAACTAACATAAGTTTTCTTTCCTCTAACTAAAGATCACACTGTGGGGACTTTTTTTGCCAGAAAATCGGATTATTTATATCTAGTAAGAACTTCTATGAACTAGTTAGTGTTGCCAAGCACTTACTCTTTTGCTGCAGATGGTTATGTTAGGGCAGAGTTACTCTTTTTTAAGTTAGTTCTATACTTGAAATTGTGCATTGATGAGAATATAAATTAGAAAAAAAAACACAAATGTAGTTCCAATGCTCTGATCATCAGTTCATGAGGGAAATATAAAGGCTTGTTCAAACTAGAATGAATGATTCCACAACAGAATTAGACTGCTCATTTCATTAAAGACAAAACCAAAAACATGAAGACTACTAATTAAGGGATCAGCATTTTATAACTGTAAGATCCAAGACTCATGCTAAATGACTGACAGCCTATTAAGTACTCCTCTGTTACTGCCACTTCCTCAGATACATGAAGAAAATGGCATTCCTGTTTGAACCAGCAGAGAGAAACAAAACATTATCATTGACAAATGTGCTCCTATTGCAAGTCAGAAGCAGAACAGGCATCCAGTATACATGCCTACACCAGATTTGCCCAAATTGGGAAATCTGTTTAATTGGGAGAGAAGAAAGAATAGGCTGAAGAACAACTTGGAGTGTGACAGTAAGAGGGTACACCTATTAATGGCATTAGAGCACTCAAAAAGCACTACTCCAAAGACAGGGGAAACTTGCATGACTAAGGAATGCCAATGTCTGTAGCCAAGAGCGCATAAGGCAAGCATTATATCCATCTGCTTTCAATTCCCGAGCTCAAATGACCAAAACCTCACTCCTAACAGGGGCAGCCTGTAGCATAAATCCAGGGTAAGGTGTAATCTCAGACCTCTAATTTTTTTGGGCAGCAAGAAGCTTTTTGCCACTCTGCTATTAGGTTGAAGCTCTATTTAGCGTCATGGGGGAAAGCATGATTACAAGAACTATGTGCCATTTTTGTCATAACGTAGGTGATGGTAAAATGTAGGAACACATTGAATATAAAATTAACAGTGTAAATTGTTAGGCATGTTTCTGTGATTCTCCTCTTCCAGATGCTGACTGGTTTAGTGCTGTTGCTGTTTCTCTAACAGTAGAGTCTATGAGAAGTGTGGCTGAATGTACAGAACTTGTCTTCTGGCATTGAAACTGTCTTTAATAAAGAGACTCTTAAACTTCTGTTATAAATTATGATAAGTGATAGAACATTTCTGAAGGAGAATAACTGAGTCTCAGACTGGACATTAGGAAAAACCTGTCCTGGGACAACAGTCTAACACTGGGAATCACAGAGGCTGTGTGATTTCCATCCCTGGAGGTTTCCTGAAAATCTTTGGGGATTTTCAAGACTCAGCTAGACAAAGTCAAGGCTGATCTGATCTAGCTTTGACAATAGTCCCACTGTGATTAAGTAGTTATGACTTACTTTATCTGAAGACTTAAATAACTGAATAGCTAATAAAAGTGATACTTGTTTTAAACATTTTTTTTCAGAGACCCTGGAGCATGGTGTACATCCTTGGAATAAGTCTCAACAAATAAGTGTTTGATGAGGGCTGATTTCTCTGCAAGTGAGTAGCAGTAACAGTTTCCTAATGTTCTTGGCAGTCCATGGTAAGAGTACTCAGCACACAGAGTACAGACTGTAGAGGCTATCAAATTGAGTTTTGAAAAGCAAAAAACATCTTGTCTCCCTCTCTATGTTGTTTTTATTCTATTAATAATCATTTCCTCTCTTTGACTGATTTTTGCAGATTCTCCATCTTAGCTGATCTTTTGCATGCAGTACAGTATCATTTTCTCCTTGAATCCCTTGATGAGCTCCACTTATCCTTTGACATCACATTCAAGCTGCTTATACTCACCCTTACCTGCACTATACTATCCATACTTGATCTCCCGTTTCCTTCCTTTCTCTTCACTATACCAAAGGCATTTCTTTCTCTCCCTCTGAGTGCTCTTATCAGTTAAAAATAAACAAGAATGTTCATTATTTGATTTATATTTCTGCCATCTTTCCCACTGCATATTTATTTCATCCTTGTATTTTTTTTTTCTATGTAGGTAAACTCTTCAGGGAAGGAATCATCTTGAAAAAATGTTGCATTTTTTTTCCCCATTTGTGACTCAGGGTTTGCACAGTGCAGCCTATAGGAACAGCAATGATCATTAGATTGTTCTCTCTTTGTCTGCTTTTCTCACTGAAGTGTATTTCGTTGTCCGCCTAGAACTTTTCCCTATACCCATGTTCCAAATGTGTCCCTTAAAATATCTTTTTGTAGATCTGGCCCTGACTTTAATGTTTGTTTTAACAATTGTTTAGTCCACTATGTTTAGACTTGAAAGTTATACTGAAAAAAATAATCTGTACTATGTGGATATTCTATTTTAATCTAACAAGTTGGATATAAATGTAACTGTTTCAAATTTTAAGCACTTTATCAAATACATTGTATTGCCCCATCTCTTAGACAAACGTGTGTCACACTGGTGATACTCTATGCATTTAAAAACATATTTCAGTTTTGTTATTGCCTGTCCTTCCATCTTGTCTATTCTTGGATTTGAAGGGAGAGAAGCATAAAGTACACTCAGATTGCTGGGGAACCATGCTTGAAAAATGTAAGCCTTTAAGAACAAAATCCACCTCAGTTTAAGCAGCATTACCAAACCTGCCAACTGTTTACTGATTGCTTGAATCACACCCAAATTGTTTGACCAATCCTCTTATAGCTATAAGCCTTTAGTTCTTTAAAGGCCACCATCACACTGAAAATAATAAACTCTCTGATCAGCTGTCGGCTTCTTGCATGCTGGAAGATTATTAGAGACTCCACATTTTGGTTTAGGCAGTCTCATGCCTCCAGGATCTCTAGGGTAACTTCAGTAGGGTTTTCTTCCTCTAAACTCATGATTAATATGTGCTGAACCATAAAAAGCATTTGTTTCCTATGACAAATCAGTTTCATCTGGGTAGAGTTTCTTTGCTGCTAGAATCAGCTATGTTTTACACAAAATTTTCCGACTATTCATTCAGCTTTATTAATAGGGAGCTGTTTGAAGCTAGGCACATGTTTTAATTCTTCTCCAAGCAGAAGACTTTCTCTTGAACAAAGCAAAAGCTGATCTGATGTCATAGTGCAGTGTCAGAAGAACACAACCATCTTTTCCCATTTTCCTTTCACTGTGCAAATCAAGGAATCCGAATAATTTCTGCATCTTTCCTAAACTCTAAGTGGGAAGATGCATTCAGAGACAGATGGGCTTCTCTTTCCACATGGACTTTTTGTCTCATCTCAGCTGCAAGCTGTTCAAACCACTTTCCAGTAAGACCATTAGACCTCTCAGCTGGCACTGCTTTCACTTATCTTCTACATCCTCTAGTCCTGTTCCAGTGTCTCTGGTCTATTATTTAATTTGGCAGACAAACACACTCAACTGGCCCAAATATATTTCCTGGCCTCCCAATCTTTACTGGCTGCCAGAATGTGAGTATATCCTTCACCAAAGGAAATAAGAAGGACTTACTGTATTAATGTATCTCATTCATCAATTCTCTGAGGAAAGTTTTCTTGTTTCTTTCTTAAATAGTGAATTGTGAGTCATTGACATGTTCTGTGTCCTAAAATAACATTCATTTCTTCTATTAAAAATCAGCTCCCGGCAAAAATGAGGCATTTCTAGAATACAGAAATAAGGACTTTATCAATGACTCCCAGAATGGTGTATTACAGTATTTTTGTCCTCTTAGTTGTGCTAAGTGATTTGACTACATAGTAGTTTGCAGCCATACAGTGGCCGAAATATCTCCTCCTGCATTTCCTACCATGCTCCCATGCAAAATTGGTCTAATCTGACAATATCTCAGTAAATGAAACAATTTAGTTGAAAACATTTCACTGAAAAGCATCCTCAAACAATACCTTTTCAGTCAGCCCACATGATGAGCAATACTAAACTTTGCATCAGACCTTCTTTTTTATTATATGAGTATAAGGAGACACATAATGTAAACACTGATTTTCTTTGGAAAATTTCAAAGATTGTAAGAGCTGTACTCTCAGCCATTTTCTCATCTCTAACAGAGCTACAGAATAACAAAAGATATGCGTACATTAATTCATGCATGACGTTTTATGCTTGTGGAGACACTTCCTATGGAAATTTTTCATATATATATTTTGGCTTGAATTTTTAACATTTGGAATTATTTTTAAAAAATCATTCGGACAGACTACTTCATCCGTAGTGCTTACTAAATTGCTTCTTTTTGTGTACAGCTGACTTTTGTGTAAAACTAATGCACTGAAAACACGGAAGTTTTAAAAATTGCAGACTGTTATTTAAGCAGAGCTAGAGGTCTCTATCAACTTTTATCAGTATGGTGCCTGAATACGGAAACATATAGTTATGAGACAAACATCTTTTGACTCTGAACTGTGTCTTGCCTCTACCCAGCATACTGCTCCATATCTGTTTTAATACTAGACAGGAGAAGAAACTATTGTGACATCTAATAAAATCAAAATACTAGTGAATACCATTTAAGAAGAGAGATTCAGTTTTTCTGCCAAGGTAATATCAAAATCTGCTGTGATATTTCTAAGGGCAAGAGGCACTCACATTGCAATAGAAAAGAATGTCTTACATGGAACAAAGTGTCTTATGGAACAAAGAAGTTACAATCAACAAAGTAGCAAAAATAACAGTTTGATTTGTAAAAGTTTGCTAATGCTAACTTCTTAACTAACCACAGTCCTTGTTCCAAACCATAATTAGAGAGTCTCATCAGAAGATCTGTAAATTAACACTGAAACTAATTTGTTCATGTGGCCTAATAGTGCCTGAAGACTAGTTTAGACCTGTAAGGCATCCTGGCAGCCAGCAACCTGCCCTCACTATCCTCATTCATTGCAAGCTCCATTCTTCCTGCCTTCATGTATGAAGATGAAAAAAGTTTTTGCTGGTTTAATTGCTATTTAATTGTCAAGATTTTCCCTACAAATTCATTTACCACTAGATGCCACTAAAGGTCAAACAGGCTGCACAGGAGGCTGACAGTCACCCATGGACAGTGATGTACTAATTAATAGTTGCTTCCCTTGATGTGCAGAAGATGCACATCTCTAAAACAGAGGTGATGAGCAGAAGTCACACTTCTGTTGTACTTGGCTATGGAGTGGATGGAGCAGATCATATAATCAGGTGCTTATTAAGAAATGTCATAATTGCTTATAATTCATTTAGTGAATTATAAAATTACTCCAAGCTATAAAAAAGTGAATTAAGGGAAACATATCAGGGAATCACAGCTTCTGAAGAAAATCATTCCAAAGGATCAAAGAGAGCACAAGAAAGGTGTAACTGAGACAGCAGCTAATGCCTCTGCAGACTGTTTTAGGTCAGAAAGAGGTAAAAATGTATGTAAAAGATGGGTATGTCAAAATTCGCAGCATAATAAGGTCAAGGACAGTTATAAGGAGATGCTTTAAAGTCCTGATATGGGTGTGTAGCTCTTCTGGGAAAAAATGCTGCTTTGAGGTGGGGGAGAATTGATAGGAAGGAAGAACGGAGATACTTTGTATTCTGGAGTTTTCTTTGCCTCCCAAAGCTCCTGTTTCCTCACTCTTTATTTTAATGGAAACCATCTATATTGTCTTGAAATTGGGTTGTACCTAGTACTCCTAAACCTCATGCAGAGGGTGATAGCAAACTGCATTGTCCAAGGAAAGCTTGGAGGGTCCTTATGTTTGGGAGGTACAATCCCATCAGTGAAACTTCCTTCGATTAAGCCATGATGTTCTTCAGAAACATGCTGTTTGTGGTATGTCTGATGCACCAAGAAGAGCTTTGGCTGGGTATGGCATCTTGATGTTCCCCAGCAATGGTTAGAGCCAACCTCAGTGAAAGGAATCTGTGGCCAATGTCTTTTTCTGTGTGCCCAGGCCTTCAGTTTTCTTTAACCCATGTACAGGGTAGTCTTGTGGGAAATCGTTGTTTGCTGGAATTTGGGATTTAGGACATTGCTTTTGTAGTCTAATCTAGCTCACTCGGGGACAATTACCATTTATGCCATCGGTGATCTTTTGTATGTCCAAACTCATAAATAATTTGGGGATACTTGCATGCAAAAGTCTGACAAATGTTTATGAAATGTTGGAGTGTACCACCATTTTGAACAAACCTAAGAAATTCTGTTCCCCAGGGATTCTTCTCAACTAAGTTGGCTTAAATAGAGCCAATCTTCTGGTAGTATATATTATTTATGAAGTATAAAACTCTGTGTTTGCTAATGATTCTTTATATGGACAGTGAAACACTGCAAAGCAGTGTTCAGTATTATTAGCTACTACTTTACTGAGTGGCTTGCATTTCACTGGAAAAGACTGACCATCATAAAAAAATACTGTGATTGGTCTCAGTTGTCATGCCTTGTGGGTGTTGCCTTGGCAAATAATTTAAATACGGAGTAAATGTGCCAATTCATTTTAGCAACGTGGAAAAAGGGATTCATAGGGATATACTTTGTGTTATTTGCGTCAGGGACAAATATGTAGGTTATTTCCTCAATTTCCTCAATAAATATGCAGTAGTTTTAGGACATGTTCAAATAACCTCTCTGTATCAGTCAAAAGAGAAACCGATCAAGTATGAATGTGTCTGTAGTTTACAGTGGTGACGGTTAAGATTTTCCTTTATAGGCTAACATAATCACCAGCACTATAAGAATCCGTTGCAGTCATGTAAGCTTCCTGTCTGCAAGTTGATTCATGCAGGCTGTTTTGCCTCCCTGCGCTTTAGGTGATGAAATTACACCCTGGAATTGCTGGTCAGGCTGAGCTCAGAAAAACTTTGCTTTGTAGTCTGACAGGACCAGTGGTTGTGGGTTAAAACGAAGAGAAGGTAATAAACTTGTCATGGAGGCACTCAAATCATCACTCACCTGACATCACATGTAGAAAGAAGGTTAGAATCAAATTTATCCGAATAGTGGTACTGATCACATAGACCAAAGAGAAGGAAAGATTCAGCACATCCAGGACTGGAAAGTGAGATGTGGCAGGGGACATCCATAGGAACAAAAGTTTCAATGAGAAGCTGCCCTTCTTACTGTTATATAAAGGTAGGAGACACCATTAATCCAGAAGTGAACACTATATGCTGAAAAACCATTTCACCCAGCAGTGTCAACCAATGGGGAAGCGGGGGGTGGAATACCTTGAGAAAATGAAACTAAAAAGTATACTGTAATAGAAATCTAGGTCCTTTGATTAAGATTTATTTTTTATTTTAGTTCCTTTCTTGGTTTTAAGGTGTTGTTTTGAAAGATGGATAAGGTTGAAATATACACCAATCTCTCAAAGGAAAGCATTTTAGCTTGGGGAAAAATAAGGAGGTAAAAGATCTTTTCCTTCTGTCCAAGTGGGACTAAAGGTATCAATTGTCTCCATGCACAGGTCTTTGGCACAGGACATATGTAATATGGATTATTTTGAGCTTTTACGGCATTTGACCTTGTTGCATGTAGCAGAGATATCAAGAACACACCTGTTGTTTATGTTTATTAAACAAATTACTTGGCTTTGACAAAGAGGAGAGTAAACACAGCTAAACAAATTTCATATTCAACACCTAAAAGGTGTCTTTTTCATCATTGTGGAGGGAAAAGGGTGTACACTGCTGTTGCTTCTAATCACGGCTTTCCTGCTAGGAGACATCAGCATGGCGACCTATGGCTCAGTAAGGGCTCCTGGCATGTCTAACCAGTTTTACAAAACCTACCTGCAAAGCCTGTCACTGCGGGCATTGTAGGCATTGTCTATATCTGTGCCACTTCCAGTGTGTGCTGCAGTCACGTGTGGTCACTATTAAGATTTCTTCAGGTGCAGGGTTTGTTGTGGTTTGTGATTTTTCAACTACTGCTCCAACAGCTGACGTATCACACAGCTGTATCAGGTAGATTCTCTGTTGCTGTTTGTATCTGCATTATTATTGCAGCAGGGTGCAGGCAGAGATCTGGGGCCATGTTTCAACCTAAATGCTTGCTCCCTTATGTCAGCTATGCTTGCTCCCTTATGTCAGAGCTGATGATAGTGTGTATACTGGCACACTGAACAGTGGAGTGGAAAAATCTCTTCCATGTTGCAGTCTCTGCAGATTCCCCTTCCTGGTGCATGACATTTATCTCAATCTGACTGGCTGACATCACCACTCAGTCAACTAAAAGTGGCTCAAAGAGTATCAATTCAAGCAAGTGTGAGGTCTGTAAGGAACACACCAAAGCTCTCCAGCACCAGATCAAGCAAATAAGAGTTCCTCAAATAACCTCTGAATTACACAGCTGTTTCTTGTAGTGGTCTTTTCAAACACATAGAAATATGTTTCCTTCATGTAAAATAGTATCAATGAGATATCAATATCTATTACTAGATTAAGAGACCACATGCACTCTTTTCTTCCCAGTGTAATGTGGTCACACCTTCCTTGCAGAGAGTTTGACAGGCATCTGTACAATTGCATCTATGACAGTTACAAGCAAAATAGAGCCTAAGGTGGTACTGCCTTCAAAGCACCTCAACAATTGTCTCAGGTTAAGAGAAGTAAAAGATCTCATTGAAAAAATGAAAGAATAGACTATTTTAAATCTCTGGAAAGAAATAACAATTCACCCTCACACTTTCATTTTAGATTTTGTTAATATAGCAAATTCATACGTTGATATTGTTTGATGACTGTCCTTTGCTTTAACCCTCATAAAAATGCCAGGGGTGTGCAATGAAAATGAACTGCAATCTAAAGAATAAGACCTATACAGAAGGACAAGAGGAATTATATTCACTTTGTTTATAAAAGAGATGACTGCGTTGTGGGAGGAAAGATGGGCTAACACTCTTCACATATTTTAAAGGTAACTGCCAAAGAAGAAGAAAATAAGCTATGCTCCCCATTATCTGAGAACAGAATTTGAGGTAATAAACACAAATTTTAGCAAGGAATATTTATATTAGGCATTATAAAAAAGCAATGCCGATTGTCTGATGGTTATTTACTGGAAGAGTTTACCCTGGGATTGTGGAATTGTTATCACTACTCAGTTTTAGGAACCAGTAAGATGGTCATCTCTCAGGAATGGTTCAGAAGCAGCTGATTTGCCTTTGGGTAGAGGGACAAACTACAAGAATTGCAATGTCATATGTAGCCTTACTTTCTGTGATTCCACAGTTGGCCTGGTCAGAAGCTGCAGAAGCTGCTGTAGTCTATGCTGTCAGAAGCTGGCACGATATGCCTGCAAGCACAGTGAATCCGATGTAAGATAGCTGGCATATAATGTATCTAGCAAGTAGTGCCGGCTCAGCATATCTGTCGCCTGCCATATATACTACGGCAAGAATTTACTATTTAATTCATTTGAAAAAATGTTGCACAAGAAGCAGAGAGAGAGGAGAAATAAACTCTAAGAGGACATGAAAATGAGGGTCCTACTAACATTTTTTCAGGTTGGTGAAACATTGACAATAAATTCTCTGGAGTGCACTGACAGGTTTTCCAGCTGAGTTTTTTCCTGTCTATCTGAGTGTAGAAAAATTTCCACTACTTGAAAGCTTGTCAGTAAGTCCAGTGGTGGAGAGGGTTAATATGGGGCAGCCACTGGCAGTTTGTCCTGACCAGCAACCTCCTCAGTGACCACCTTCAGTATGAGAAAATCATACCTCATATGTCAGGAACCAGGAGAAACTTGACTTTTATCTAGAGGCTGAATTAGGATACAGGGACTTACTGTCAGCAGAACTGGTTCATCTCTTCGTATCTTGCACAGCTTGGACAGCCTGCAGTGGCTGCAATATTCCAACAGGCACATCTCTGCTGTTTCAAAGGAGCTCTATCTTTTAGTTCTGCTACTGGGTGCGTAACCCAGTCTCAGTGGGCAGTTGCCTTGATGACGATACTAGTATCACTCTCATACCTTGATAAAGACAGGACTGTAAATTATGGTATGTGCTCATGCATATTCAACTGCTTAATTGTGTTTCTACTCAGTTATCTATTTATTTGTAAACAACTAACGCAAACAAAACAAAAATGAAACATTAATTTAACATTTAAAGTTTTATCTTTGCCTGACCACCATCTTGCATTTCGTGACATCAAAGTAGATACAGGAATCTCTGTGTCAGCAAAAACTGGAGGTGTATCAGCACCATTGCTCCCAAGAGGGAAGAAGATTCAGCTGCTGCTGTTAGAGGCATTTAGGAAAGCATCTGACAGAGGTCTCTCCTGCCTGCTCTATTTTGTTATATAAAGGCTCACTGGAGTCATAACCTTCACATCAGAGTGCCCTTTAAACACCACAAAAATATTACAAAGGCCATTTTACCATATATACAATCAGTCTGTGCTGATTGTATGTACTTTCATATGTATTCAGTGTATTTGGTTAAGACTGGAAAACTTCCCTATGCTATATATGTATTTATGTGTGTATGAATGTATATTTATACCTATACTTACGTATACCCATGAACAGAAAGAGGCTGTGGACATCAGGCAAAATTTTCTAGTCATTATTAACATAAAATTGTACATGTAACTGTATATACAGTTATACATATAAAAGCTAGATATATAGACAAAAATGCAACAAAATATAGAAGCTGACATCTATCTGAACATTATTTTTCTTCCAGATTAGTGTTACTTCCAAATAAAAATTTTCAATAGGTGAAGTTTCAGGAAGAGCTTCATGTCATTTCATGAGACTTTTTGTCCATCAGTGTGCTTCCTGGCTTTTCAAAGAACTAAAGTCTATACAAAGGTCTGTTCTGCTTTTCTGTGTCCTTTGGAGTCTTCTCCAGTGCTATAAAAAATCAGCTCTACCTTCAATCTAACTATTGGATCACATTGCTCATTAGGCCATTGTACTAGACAGGACAGTTGGATCATATTTTTTTCAAGTACCTTTTTTATTGTAAAGAGCACTTTTGGGACAACGAATAATCACTGTACATTTAGGTCAGTATCTTCTTATAATTTTTGCCAAAAGCAAAACTTACAAGATAGTTTTTGAATAGAATTCATGTTGGGTTGAAAGAAATTCTTCAGAAATATTGAAACCAACTGCTCCTGCCATTTCCAGCATATTTCATGTTCAGCCACTTGTGATAAAAGACACAAAGCACAAACTTATTCAAGCATAGGCAGAAAGGAGGACTATCGCTTTTGAGCAATAGCTCACTGCTTGGAATAGAGGGGCTGGGAGACATGTATTCAATTTCCATTTTGCTTAAAATCTCACCTTTCCATGCCTGATAAGACTACATCATGGGGTCTTTCAGAGAAAAGTGTTTTCTGCCCTCTCCTTCTTGATGCTATTTCAACGTGTATAAGATGTTGAATTATTCACAGAGAAACATACTGGCACCTCCCCAGAGAGTCACTGTATGACCAACAGGCATGATGTCTCTTGCTGGGTGACTGGGTGTTTTAGCAGAAAGACATGAACAGGGGAAGGAGAAGGAGAGCAAGAGACAACACACAGGGCACTAGACCCTGGCAAAAAGGACGCACACACAGCCCTGTGAGACTGCCTCTCTTCTGCAATGACTGTCCATTAATGATGCTACTTGCCCACTTGGAGCAGGGAGAGAGGCAACCCTGGTGGTATTTCCAGAGCTGACCAGCAGCACTTCCTGTGCATCTAACACACACACACACACACACACACACACACACTCTGTGAGTGGATTCTACCATATTTTGTAGTCCCCAGCTGCCACATGTGCCCTTGCTACCAGTGGTTGCCTGCAAGGCTTCTGAGATCCTTCTAAGGAAGTTTCTAACATTGTCTTCTACAAAGGAACATGGCATCTGCAGGCAAGCTAAGCTCAGAGTGAATGTTGACTGCTTGCAAGGACAGTATGAGCAGCCAAGGTGATTTTTGTTTGCCCAAATGTAGACATCTGTCATGTAAATGTACACATCTGAGTTGTTCATTCTAGATTTCCATTATAACCCAAGGAGATAAATAGGCATATCCAGAGCACAATTCACCTTATCTATCTCATGCTTGAGTACATCTTTAAAATAACCAGATTAATTCAGGCTATCTAATGTCATCTCTCTCTGCTGACCATAAAGGAAATGCAGGCCTGTAGTGCAATACACAAATCTCTTTGTTGAAAGCTGCAGAGATTACTTGTATCTCACTTATAGCCCAGAGTGGTCTGTGGGGTTCTAGCAGGCCTGGTAGTAATCTAACCAAGTACCATTTAGATATCCACTGGTTAAGACTCACTCTCTCCTAGCCACCAGGCTACGAACACTGGACACTGAAAAACTGGGGAAAAATCTCAAATTTTCAAGTTAGTGTAGTTACTTTTTGCACTGCAATTCAAACTCTAGCTGGCTTGTTTGCATCTGCTGCTCTTGGCCAGCCACGTGGTCCCAAATAATATCAGTTTAATTGAGATATATCAAGGAAGATGGTGGATGATTCATTTCACTTAATTCTGTCCTGACACTGGGGTTAACATGAAACCTGATATGATCTGCTCACAGAGCCTACTTTGGGATGTAGATGTTGTGTTTGAGCACTTGTCCTCTGCTATGCACCTAGTACTGTAAAATGGAGCCATAAAGGTAGTGTAGGTTAAATCCCAGACAGGAATAAATAAACACAGGGAATGTTTACTGGTCAACATCCCCGACCAGGCTGAGCTTTACTATTCGCTCTGTGGTTGTATATATACTGCAAAGTGGATGGGGTACACTTTAGGGGGAAACCTACACTTTTAACTGTTTATCTGGGGAAACAGGTGAGTATGGGTACAAAGCAGAGGCACAAAAGTGTTGTGGGTGGGCAATTCAGAGGGCTTTATCCAGCACACAGGGAAGAGCTGACTGGGAAAGGAACCCCTTTGAAACTGGGTTCAGAACAGTAGGTTGGTAATGATGTTCTAAGACTGGTAAAACTGTCAGCCTTGAAAGAAAAACCCTTCAAACATGTACCAAAGGCATGTACAAAAAAATGTAGAAACTATCATAATATTTTGTATTTTAATGATCTTATTGCAGAATCCCAGTTAATTCTATTTTAACTACAGACAATCTGGCTTTTCTTCTTTTTTCCCAAATTGATTCTTTATAGGATTTGTACTTTTTTTCTTGTTTCCATGGTATTTATTATCCAGCCATTTGCTTTCTATTCTGGGTTGAGCACAGAATGAAATACTTGAGTGCTGAGGTTAGATTACTACTTGTTGTAAATCAGGACAGTAGTATCAACTTCAGTGAAGTCACTGCTTATTTATATCATCTGACCTTTGAAATTTTATGATGTAGAACATTATGAAGAAACCTTGGAAAGGAAATTCACTGGTTTGTTAGGCATTTTTGTGTTTATTTGTATTGACTTTCAAAATAAATGCATAGTATAGGGCAAATTGTGTACTACTAGAACTCAGTCACTTAATGCATTGCAAAGGAGAAGGGCTGGACAGCTCCAGGATCACTAAACAAATGGTAAATGTAAGAACAGGATGATGTTTGCATTTTCACAGAATTTAAAGATATTTTCAAAATTTTATCTCTTTTCAATGGAAGATGTGGGTCCTACAGATTAGGTTCTAGAGCGTTAGGCATAGACAGTTAGTGTCTTGCATCTCCACAGATGCTCCCACCACATTCAGTGATCTGCACTGTTGTGAAATAAGATTAAAGTTCTTTTTTTTTTTTTTTTTTAACCCCCACCTCAAAACTATAGCCTGAGAGTTTTCTTCTTTGAGACGTGCTCAAACGGACAACTTGCCCACCAGTGTGCTTATTTACCACTAAGTGAACAGCTTCCCATTTGTGATGTTATAACATCCCTATGGCAACTGCAGCACTTGCTTACATGGGAAAGTCATTTTAGGAAAGTATTGAATTTATTTTTAGCTTCTTTTAGTGAAATCTAGCAGCTGGAAATGAAGTGAGCCAGCATCATGTTCCTAGCCAGGGCTTTGTAGAAGAAAGAACTACTGGTTTCAATTGTACTGTTATCTTTATTACTTAATTATTTCTTTATGGTGCAGAATACTTAAGTCTTCTCTCTGCCCTTCTTCAGCCATTAAAATCAGTTTAGATTTTATCAAAGGGCTAATTAAAATTGAAATTGGAATTTAAGATTTCATGACACCACCATCCTAATTATTTTTATTCTGGGTTTGTTATTAACCTTAATTCCAAGATGCTCGATCATAACAATTGAAAATCATAATTGAAATATTGATAACAACTATCAATTGTGAAAAAACAGCTACCAAGAAAAACACTTTTCTTGTGAAAACAAATATAAATTTCTTCAGCTTTTGCCTGGCTCACATGTTTGTACGTCTAGAATCAGAAATAATGAAGAAATGAAGTCAGTTCGGAGGTCATTTTTTCTCTCCTGTTTGCAGGACAAATAAATCTGAAACTGTGTTCTGTCTTCAATGTATATTGTGATAAAGAGAAAAGTAGAGAAGAAATTTAACCATGAACTTCACACCCCATCAAAAGCAGGTGTCATACTCAGAAATTCATGCTATATTAATGGTAGAAGAAGAGGAATTCCCATTTAGTCTTGCTGTAATCTGAAGGAGTATCATTCCTGAAACTATCAGCTTGCAAATCAAAATTTCTAGTTATTTCTCTCTCCTACCACATGTATTAAGGCACCTATCATACACACTTGTGATTTACCTCTCCCAATGGTTGTGAGCACATCTGTTGCATCCTATTTCACAGGGAAGCTTGAGAATGCTATGTAAACTAAACTGCTTTCCTGGAAAAGAAATTGACGTGTCTGCTTGTGTGTCTTCATGGACAAAGAGGCAGATACTGAACAAAAACTACCAGAGTCTGTGGCAGGTAGCACTGAAGCTAAGAGCACAACCTAATCACTAAATTCATAATGTTGAGGTAAGAGCTGAAGACACCGTGCAACAATCAAAAAGAGGAAGGTTAAGCTCCTGCATCACGTGTCACAAGGAATCTGAGCACTGAGGTGCTCTAGTCCACAATAAGCAATAAGGAGGGGAACATGTCTGAAAT
Source organism: Pampusana beccarii (assembly GCA_013399365.1). Classification (NCBI taxonomy): domain Eukaryota; kingdom Metazoa; phylum Chordata; class Aves; order Columbiformes; family Columbidae; genus Pampusana; species Pampusana beccarii. Next base: position 219,865 of record VWYH01004658.1, on the reverse strand, counting down.
TCTTTTTCATAAATGAACATTAAAAAAAAAAAACTCCTGTGGCAGTAAGTTCGAAAAGTTCAACACCTGCTGTGTAAAGAAGTACTTTCTTCTGGCTATTTTAAGCTCACCTCCTACTAGTGTAATTGAGTGCCCTCTGGTTCCAGTATCGTGGGATTTGGTAAACAACAGTTCTGCATTCACCTTAGCCTCTGCCTTCATTAATTTTAAACCTCGGTCTGTCGTCTCTCAGCCTTCTCTGCTCTGAAGTGTGGCCCCAGCTCTTTAGTCTCTTCTCAGAACATGGCAGCTCCCTCTCCCAGTCATCACGCCTTGTCAACGGCCTTTGGTTTCCAGATCACCTCCTTGATCCCTGAATCTTGATATTTTTGACTGTTCAATGGACTATCTTCAAGACAAAAGCTAAAAATTAATGATCTAACTCCCAGAACATGGTGGTTAGAATACTGTTTGGGAAATTGCAAACTAGGAAGGCTTCCTAGGGCTCTCCAAGTTCCTCATGGAGGTGATCATTTGAAAGCCACGTGGCAGCAGTGGCAACTCACTTTTCATCTTTTTCAAGACAGACCCCAGGATCGCTGCTCTGTGCATCTTGAATCACCTTCATCAGGAGCTAAGTCTGCTTAGCAATGACAGGAATGTTATTAAGTCATATCTAACAACACATTGAAGTTTTTTTGTCATTTTGGATGTTTAGCTTGTCTCAAACAGTCAAGTTAAATACGGCTTTTTTCAGCCTTCCTCCTGAATTTAACGACCAACATGCTCCTCAAGCAGCACGAATGCTCTGTTGAATGCTTGCCAGCATGCTCAGAGCCTCACTTATTGTGTATAAAATAACCATAATGATTTGATATACTTGAATCCTAAGAATAAACATACTTTTTTTTTTCTTCTCTAAGCCCCTCTATGTATAGATTTAGCGTGTTTCATAATGCTCTCAGCTTTTTTTTTGGCAGCTGTGCTGCAGAACATTTTTGGCATGAACACTTACTTCTTGGCAGTAATACAAACTTTTATTAGACTATATATATTATTTCATCTCAATTGTTCTGGTTTACTATATAAATGTGTGTGTCCCTCCCAGTTGTCTTTCAGTGTATTATTGTCAAAATGTTTAACTTGCATTAACAGACAAGGAAGTTCCATGCACATGTTTTCTTTGTATTCAAAGATCTACGCATTTATCTACACCAAGTGCTTTTGCTCATAAAGTATATGATAACCCTCAGAACAGTCTTTTCTTTCTCAAATAGATTATCCCAATAAACTTTCTCTCTCTGCCTTTGCCAACATACTCAGTCCTTTTCTGGGAGTATATAATATTGGTGAAAAAAGTGGTCTGTTTTCCACTCATCTACTGATGGGCAATTTATTTAGATAATCAAAAAGATGTTCTGTAGTGTCAGTTCTGCTGGTAGTATTGGGGAGTAGATCAGTAAATATTAGGAAATGAACAAAAATATTAGTTCACGTACATAAATACATGGTAACTTTTAATGTGTTTCATGTTAACATGTCATATTGTCCAATGCCAAAAGTAGTTATCTTTCTGGACACTGTATTTTATATCTATGCAGTAACAGATTGCAGAAATACAAAACTAGTTGAGCTTCTAATTAGAAGAGTGAGAGTAGGATTTTTTGTGAAATGCATATTGGGAGCTACTTCATGTTAAATTCTATCTGCTTATAGACTCCATTAGTTTACACATAGTTTGCTTAATTATTTGCTGCAGTATTTTCCATGAACTGTCTATATAATTTTCCCAGATGCCACTTAAAAATAAAATGGTGGATCTGCTTGAACTTCTGAACCCTCAGTCATGCTCCACAAGATCTAAAAACCACCCACCTTCAATCCAGAGACTGCTCAATCCAGTTCCTAAAATATAGCTGGGAATTATGTTTAATAGTATTTCCTTAAGACACTATCAGCTCTCCTTTTTGACTTGGACTTTCTCTGACAGGGATTTTAGTTTCCAGTTCCCCAGAGTTTCTTGAAATCTGTCTTCTTAAATCTTCTGGGTTTATTATATCTTTTCCTTACTTTCCTCCTACCTCAGTGATTCAGAATCACCATCTTCCAGCTGCATTCAGGCTTTATCAGTCATTCTGTAGTGAGGAGAAAAAAACACTCTTCTGTTGCATCCTTTACTTTATCTATCAAATCCCCAGCTCTTTCCATGAACCTACTGAATAGTTTCAAAATTCGTCTCCCAGCATATGAGAGCATATTATTCCCTGCAAAATCACTCAGTCCTCTCATTCAGAGAATTTTGGTCCTTCTTTACAAAAATTTTCATGCACCTTGGCTCCAGGGTTCACCATAATCCCTAGCATGATACACTTTTTGTCTTTTACTGTTATGCACCAGCTCCCTTTGGATCCATCTAAACTCCGGACTTTGGAGCAGATATCTGTCTTTGAGCTAGATGGCAATGCTTCTGCTTTTTTCAGTTTTTATTAATACAAATATTGATGGCATTGTTTTTAAATTTTGTGTGGGTTTTTATATTAATATGATTTGATAAATCTAGAATAACTAATACATATTTTATATTTATTATTTTATTTAATTAAATTTGTTGACACTAATGTAATATGAATTGCGTATTATGAACTGTGTATGTGTTTTATGCCACACACTGTGTATTATGCCAAATAAGTCCTACTGTTGATCAAATAGCAAGGCTTCCAGATCTAATTATTTATACCTCAGATCTCTTTTCTGTAGACATCTAACATAATCAGGAAACTGAGTTTTTTGGGTTTTGTTTGTTTGTGGGTTTTTTTGTCATGTCTAGAACAACTAGATTTCCTTCTTTTTTTTTTTTTTTTTTTCTTTTTTTTATCATTTNTCCCTCAAGTCTGAACCATTGTGAACTTCTACCAACTACTAGTCTTGTCGAGCTTCTTCTGTTAACAGTGGGCATTTTTTATTCCTGCTTAGAAACTGTGTATTCAAAGCTGAATTAAAACCATCGTCGTTATAGTACAGATACACTTTTCAACTATCCTGATCATTAGCCCCATGACAAAAGTGAGAAGCCAAAGGTAATACAGCAGAAAAGTGTTTTCCATAGCGACAAAATAAATAAAAATATAATTGATTATATTATCAGAAACATAATTTTACTTGTGAGAAATTAGTAATTTCTTTTACATTAATTTAGAAATGGAAAATATTATTTTATACAGAACTCTATGCAATAAGTGTAGGAGATCACAAGGTGAAAAGTCAGGGGATGAAACTACAATAGAATACATAATAGAAGGATTAATTTTAATCACTGAAAAATGATTTTGTAGTCTAATCTAGCCATGTAAATTCTTCTGATAGTTAATATAGAAAAGTAATCACCTCTACAGGCAATGTTCTCCCATCCTGAGGTATGTAACCATCATGAATCAGTCTCTGAAACCAACTATCTTTCTTTCTTAACTTCAGAAAAAAAAAAAAGAAAGGATGAACAGCTAAAATTAGGTGGGGTTAGTCTTGCCTAGTTGACAGCAGTTTGAAGGAAAACAAAAAAAAACAAAACAAAACAAAACAAAACAAACAAAACAAAAACAAAAAACAAAACCAAACAATCAAACAAAAAAAAACCCCAGAGAAATTATAAGTAGAGAAAGAATTCCAAGGCTATAGGAAAAAAATGTGATAAACAAAGCATTATGATAAAAATACTGCTTTCCATAAGGGAAAACAGGCACAGATTCAGAGCCAGATGAGGTAAATGAAGTGGAATTTCAAGAGCCAGGAAGTGGAGAGAGCAAGACAGCTTCTGTATGCTTGAAATGTAGTAAGGACATAGCAAGAAAGGTTGAGTCATCAACATGGATTGGAGTATGACAGTGGTAGGTTGGAGGCAATAACAAGTGTTTTCTATGCAAAGGTGGGAAGCAGGAACAGGAAGATTGTGTGGGTGGGGACAGGAGTCCAACTACGAGGGGACCAGAACTTGGTTAGGTTTTAGAGAAGGGACAGAAAAGATAGAAGTGGTAGGAAGCAGTGACAGGAAAATAATATCAAGGAACTGCAGAAGGAGGAATTTTAAAAGAATGGAAAAATGAAACCTAAAGGAGAATTGAGGGCAGAAAAGGTCAAGTTGAAAGAGAGGAAGTGGCATGATTTGGACAGATGGACAATGCCATGTGCATGCAGCATTGAAAAAATACTGTGAGAAGAGTCTATGGTGTAGACAGGAGCCATTTTGACCTTGGGCAACTGGGGAACATTATCCTAGGAAAGAAGAGATGTACAAGTTTCAGTATCAAGAGATTAGTCATTGAAGGCATCAGATGAGAACTGCCTCCCTCTCAGGAAGGTACAATTGCTTATTTTTCAGCTGAAAACCAGTATATTTTAGCAAAATATTTTGCTGTTAAACAGTTTTTCAATTCTCAGAAAATGACTAAAAATTGTATTATATTTTAATTATAAAATGCAATTCATAGTGATATACTCTTGAAAAATAATAACAGATTGGTTCCTTATCTACTCCCATAACTTTACATCTTATTCTTAGATTACAATATTGATTTACTTAACACTAAATCCCTCCACTTTCTCTCCTAAAAAACCATAAGAGAACCATAACCTAATAGTTATGTTTATGCCCTGATTTCTCTTGTATTAAATGTTTTAAGATGTGTCTCTGCAATTAGGACAAAATGATCAACAGCTTAAAGATGTGGACATCAGTGTTACATTATTGCTATATGTAGAAAAGAGAAATTTACAGCAAATGAAACAGAATTTGTTAAGTTTTTCTTTTCCAATAAGGTGTAGAAATTTTGCAGCATAAGTGAAGAAGCAGACTCTAAGCCCTTTTTCTTTCTGTCATTGAGGTTACAAGATTATTCTGTTGAATATTAACTCTGAATATGATCTTTATGGAGAAGATTATTCAAGGTACAAACTGGATTTCACAGGACCAAGCTTTATTGACCCTTGGTAGAAAATGGGTACAAAACCAGTCTCTTTACTTTTAAAAATCTTCCCAGTTTATGCATCTCTGTGTGTGTATAAACAAATACATATATACACACATGTGTATATATCTGTTTGTGTATTTGTGTGTGTGTGTAGACATATATATATAAATTTGCTACCTTCAAATAGCTATGATAAAATCAATATCTCAGTCAACGGGGAAATTACTGCTATAATCGAAGTGGAATATAAGAATCACTTTTTCCTTTTGACCTTGAGTTGAAGTAATATGGAACTAAAAGCAAAAACAAGGACATTTTCAGCCATAAACTTAAAAAGATTTAATTAATAATAATAATAAAAGTAATAGGCAAATGACTGCCATCTATCATAAACAGAAGATCTGGTTTGGTCCCCAGACAATTTCCATTTGGAAAGCAACCTGAGGCAGAATCAGTTTAGGTTATGAGAAATTTAGCCAGACAACTACTTGCACAACTTGGCATGTGTTGTTTTTGTAATTTAGTACATATTGCGATTGGATTTTCAGTACTTCTAGGCAATATGCCATTTAATTCTCTATATAATAACCTTCAATACCTGGAAAGGAAATGGAGAGAATTATTAAAATTTTTCTAGCTGGTACAATGCTATTTCTGGGTAAAATTTTAAAAAATCTGTCTGGGCAATTGTTCCTGTTCAGGACAGGATGTGAGGATATTGCCTCTCAGCTTCAGCATATAAGAGTTCTTAATTAACATTTCTGTCTTGTCTAAAGTAACATATCTTTTTCTGCATAGCTTGTGGGTTCTATTTTAGCTATTTGGAGGTACAGTGATGTGATTTCACAATTAGTGCACTTTAAGAAGCAATCCATTTAATTAACAGTATGAACCTTGTACATGAACACATGACATGCAGGCTAATTCTGAGTATTAAATAAAGAGCAAATAAAAACCACTGGATGCTGAACTGAGAAAAAGAGGTTCAGATTGTGTAACAGGAGTAACTTCAGGTCCCTCAGCCATTGATCTCTTAAAAATGTACCAAGAGCTCATTCTTGAAAAGAAAAATGTTTCTATTGTCTGGTGTCCTACTTTTCACGCAGCCTAATTGAACAAAATATTCTAAAATGGAAACCAAATATTCCTAGAGAGCAGAAAGGAAGCATACTAGACTGCTGCCAGGCGATGATTTGAATGACTTAAAAAGAACTTTTAATGCCACAAGCAGTGAAATGGTTGCAATTATATGTTCCACACCCAATCTCCCCTCCCGTGGTCTGTCAGATTTATGGATGAGTGATGATTTCAAGTTCCTTAAAAACTGGCTATTTCCTCGCTTTTATTGCTACAACTTACAAAAGAAAGAATTCAAACTGTGTGAATTCAATGAGTTGTTTACACTAAACAATGGTATTCTATGGATGGGTTTTTTTGTGTTTTGACTGACAGATTTTTGTGCTGCTCTTTTTGGACACTGTCATACACTGTGTTCCAGAGAGCCTTGAGAAATTTGTTTCCATCATAGGCCAGAGAAATTAATCTAGACTGCTTGTACTGTGCTAAACAAACTTTTGCTGAAGTTACTCAGACATTAATAAATTCTCCTTCAAGTCATCTTCTGGTGGCATCAGAGTAAAAATGAGGTAACAAAAATGTTCTTTTCACAAGAATGCAAAAAGGTATCACTCAATGTATTTTTTTTTTTAGTTCTTTGGAATGTTTCTGTCCAAACGGTATGAACAATTCTGGGTAAAGACATCTAGATATATGGGGTATCTGCTAATGAAGACTGCAAATACATTTTGTTCATAAAAACAGAAGCTAGTTATGATTGAGGTGGCATTGTGTAATCCTTACTTCAAATATGATCTCTTAGCATGTATATATTTGTAAAGTAACAAGGAATATAAAAGTTTCTATTCTTAACAGAGCAATTTGGACATTTGAGGATCTAAAAGCCATTAGTTTGCTTCATCTTATCAATCCTATTTCAACCAATGATGTGAACAAAGACTTAGAGAATGCAAAAGAAAGGATTGTTAGGACTGGAAATTTTTCTAAGTTTGAGAGGCTCAGACCCCAGGCACAGTCATGAGCTTCTTTCTTTGTTCGCAAAAGAACAGTGATATATAAATGCCTGATGCCTATCTGTACAAGGTATTTTACCTCCTGAAAAAGAAGAATATTCCAAAGCATTTTTTTAACCCAAGAATTCCAGTATATATCATGAAAATCCTTGAGGAATGTGGAATCGACAAGTAAAATCCTGAAGTCATATGGTACTTACTTTTCTTTAAGCCAAGACAGAGGTTAAGCAATAAAAAAGTGTGGTATGTTAGAGTTATACATAAGAGAAAGAAAACACCATGTTGTGAAAAATAGAAAAGAGAGAGGTGAAGAAAGACGAGAGAAAAACATTGCCCGTGTCAAGACTCCAAGCACCCCAATAGGCTCTGCACTCTCCTCCCTGGGGACGGTTCCTGGGCCCTGACATGGTGCCTTCAAGCAGCCCTGCACCATCTCCTGGAAAAGCATGACATGAGGATGGATGTTCCCAGCTACTGCCACCATCCCTGACCTACTCACCCTGTGCAGGTGCTGCAAGGCTCCACCTTTTTGTTGGTGACAGCAGTGCTGCCTGTCCTGCCAGCTCCTCCCACGCCAAAGCAGCCTGCTCCTGCCTGACTGTTCCCTGACAGCTCAGCAATACGCTAAGAGAGAAAAAACAAACAATATCCTTTTTAATAATTTCCAATCTTAAGGAATAACTTAAAATACAGATATATCAGTCTGTCTATCTATCTATCTATCTATCTATCTATAAATAAAGCCTAATATCTACTATGTCACTCAGAATTGGCTGCAAGGTAAGGACTGTATGTGGTAATAAGATTTTTTTAACACTTCTGGCAGCAGTTTTTCTTTGAAATCTCACTAATTAATAAAATACATTTGCCTGTGCCCTAACATATCAGCATAATACTCATTTTTTTTCACAAAACTATTATTTCTTCCTCTTCAGTCTTAGTTCTTTGAAATTCATGTTTGGGTCTGCTGCTAACATCCCTATTTGCTGCATTACTACATGCTTAATGTACTGTAATGGCAGATATGCAAAAATTTGTCGGCATGCAGTACATATAATACATTTAAATTCCGTTTAAAAATAAGTTCTGTTCACTAACAGAAAAATGAAAAGGCCTTTCTACCAATTTATACACTAAATTGTTAAAATTAGTTATAACAACTACATTAGTTATAATAAGGATCTCTGTGGGAAGCTAATTCTGAGAGAGAATTACAAATTATAATTTAATTTGTGGAGAAACAAAAATATATATTATGGGAAGAACAAAGTGACATGAACAAGGCTGCTGGCAATTGTTGTTTCAGAGCAAAAACCATAAACTGCAGAGCTGTAGCATTTGAGAGAGCACCCTTCTACTTCAGAAAAAAATCAAAGTCAAGGGCTACCTTGCAACCTTATGTTCCAAAAGTAAGAATTTTAAGTAACTTTTTCAGTTGATGTTTGAAACAGAAACGTATTTGAACCCTTAAAATGTGTATGTGTGTGCATGACGTATACAAAATAATGTTTAGCTAGAGATCTGATTCCAGGATGAACTTGTTTTCATCCCTTTTGCTGATTTCTCTGCATTACTTGATGTTTCAGTTCTGCTATTCAGTAAGTGGCATTTCTCTAGAAAAACACAAACTCCATAAATCATTAAAATATCACTTTATTTGTCCTCTGGGGGGGGAAAAAAAAAAAAAAAAGCCAAAATCCCTTTAGAACCTATCATTCTTGTTGCAAATTTTTTATTAAGCACAAAGAACTGTGCTTGGCTTTGTACAGAGTGAGAAGACATAAGCAGTACTGATCATAATTTCTGTGAAATGCATGGAATCTTAATGTAATTTTTGTCTCCCTTATGGTTCCTTTTGTGCTTACTCAAATTTTATCATGACTGGAACAATTAGCTTTAGATATTTTTAAGGTCAGTAGCTCCTGAATTTATCTTCCAAAACTTCAGATACATCTGTGCTTACTGACATTTTTTTCATGCTTGCTACAGCATCACCTGTTCTTCTCTCAAAAAATGCTGTTTCTTTAAAACCACTTTTGTCACCTTTCCCCCTTTGTTCTTTCATTGCATCCACCAGAAAAATAACTATTTAAAATTTTCCTGTTCTTTCCTGTTCTAAAAAGAAATTTAAAAAAAAAAAAAAAAAAGAAAAAAAAAACCACAACAGAAAAAACCACAACACCAACCAAACAAACAAGAAACCAAAGTCATTGTCAGGCAACACCTAAGACAGTTATTTTCTTCCTTTTACATCACAGCAAGCACAGCAGCTGCCTGGCAAGGTGTGCGCAGATGACATTACAAGAAGCTTTCTCACCAGGTGCAGTTTTGACCGCCTCAGTTACTTTCCTCCTCCTGAAGAAGCTGTCCAGTTAACTGGGTAGTAAGAGGCTAGGGCTGTTTGGTCTCTTGTATTTTTGCCCAGACACTGTTTTTTTTCTTTCTTTCTTCAGACTTCATATTACTATCTGCAGTATATGTGTTGCTCTATATTACCTGTTTTCCTCAGCTATCAGCCTCTCTCCCGCCCTGTGCATTCCTTCATTTTGAGCACCCGTATTTATTCTGCGCTTTTCTCTGAATGTTTCACTTATGTTAGCTATTTGCAGATCATTCTTGAAGTTTAAATTTGTTTATCTGACCATTCCACCCCTGGAGGCACAAGTTCCATGACACAGCCCTGCCAAAAATTAAGAATTTTTTAATGCTTGCCAAATTACGTGTAATAACAAGTTTCTCAACACTGTTGCTTGTATTGCTCTTTGCTTTCTGATAAACAATGTCACCACAGACACTCTTTCAGTTTGAAGTGACAGAGTTCAGTTTTTCCACTGTCCTCAATTTGGGGCACTATTTCTGTTAATTATCTCATTTCCAATGATATGAGTCACCTATTTAGGCTGTAACTGCTGGTTTGTTTTTCTGCTAACCACACTCACCTGTTTTGTTGTACTTCTCACTAGCTTTCCTCATCGCCACCATGTTTCATATATGCTGGGTAGTGACATGAAAGGGCTACGTGCTTCTAAAAAAACCTAGTCTCCCTATTACTTATTTACAAGGGTGTTCTAGCTACTGCTAGAGGAGATCTGAGCAAAAAGATTGAGGCTTCCTCCAGATTTTTCACACAATTCTTTTTCTCCGAGTTCCTTACAGACTGCTGTAAACTGTCTCCACTAACCCAAAGGGGTTCTTTGGAGTTTGCTGTACATGCCTGGCTCCACCAAAGGTTATTGTGAGATAAGCGATATTATTTCCTCTGCAGAAGTAATATAGTCTGAAAAAGAAACAGAAAACACCTGCTAACTGTATCACAAAATCAAGAATACACAGTAAAGTACTTCACCATCTACGTTCCAGTTAAGACTGTCAAAAGTACTTGGGATGTGGATGTATTATAGTCATAAATTATAAAATCGTATTTTAAGTAATCTTGTAACATCACTTAAGTATATATATAAATGCTTAGTATAAAGAAAATTAATAAAAATATATTAATATTTTAAAAATAATAACGTACTACGTATATATACTACCAAAATCTGTGGGGGTTTATTATTAATAAGCAAAATCCATTAAATATATGTATGTGTGGCCATCCAATAAAGCAAAACAAACTTTTATCCACTTGCTTCCTGTTCTTCTTAGCTCAGATGTAAACATCTAACCTATTTTTGTTCTCATTCACAGGAAATATAGATCTTACAGAATGTGTAGCCAATGGTTTTAGGTTTCTATTATAACTTTTGTCAGCTTTTCACTATAGTAAGTAAAAGTAGTTAAAAATTTCTGATACTTTCAAAAGCATTTTTACATTTTCCATATTAGTTGAAGTAGGGATGGATCAAGAAGTAAAAATTAATTTAAATATTGGAGCTAACATACTTTACGTACAAATAGCTGCATTCGTTCAGATTGAATTAATTTAAGATTTTGCCTGTTGCACTATTAAATAACGATACACTCCAGCTCCAATTTTAAGTGTTTTAACCTCTGGCATTTTAATAACAGTGTCCTGCTTTTCTTCTGTCTACAGTCATCAATCTCCACTGCCAATGTACACAAGTGCTAGCTGACTCACATCATGGGTGCCAAGGTCATTTAAATTGTCTTCCTATATCTGCTTATAACCAGGTGGATAGCTGGTCTTTGTAGATAAGAAGTTAGGGATCTAAGAGTGTCTTCTATGATCAGAAAAGAATGGAGCTCTTTTGCATCTTCTGTACTAACAACTTGCCAGACACAGTCAAGGCCACTTTTAGTGCCTAAATTTGTAAAGTTTAAAACAAGAAAATATCTGTAAATAATCAAGTCAGACTTGCTGCATATCTTGGGCCATTACATTTGATGCATGCGTAGAATCCAGTGGAATCTCATGCAGGTTTAAGAGCCTTCAAAGATCATTTCATTCAATTTCAGCATTTCCAATATAATCTATGTTAAGAAAAAATAAAACTTCACTCAAGAAAAAAGTCATTAAAAAAAAATAACTTTGGTCAAGAGAGATGTTTCAATCTAAAGTCAGTGACAGTTTAAAGGCAAAGACCATATGGGTCCTCAAATAGAGTAATTGAAAGGCATTTGCCTTGACTTTACTGTCTTCAGTGTGCAAGCACGTACCAACTTTGGGTAAACAAAGACATTGTTCCATAGGCACTGGGGCTAACCAAGTGTTTATCTTCTCAGAGCTCATCATTATTATAATTAACTGAATTTGGTATGAAGAATGGGCCAAATTTGACTGAATCTTTCCATGGATCAGGGGACTTCTAAGGGCTCTTTCTTGGTTTAATTCTTTGGTACCTAATCAGATATAGTTCATATGGTAATTTTCCTCTTCTGAGGACACATACTCCTCTATCTAGCCAGATTTTAACGAAGTACTTAAGAATTTCTTTATGAAATTTCCACCTCTGTGTCAAATTAGTCTGAAATTAGTTAACAGGTTCAAAAGTTATCAGAAGTTCAGGGTCAGACGTGGCAGACAAACCTACTATGACAACACAGAATAAATATGAAAGTCTTCTTAAAGAAACACATATTTAAAAGATAACAAAGGACATTTATTCATTTATTAAAATTCCTGAAGTATTTTCTATTTTTTATTTATGATTCATAAACCCATAAGTTTTCCTTATCAATATCAAATAATTATCCTTCTTGTTGCTGTAATCTAAAAATAATCTTATAACACTAGTCATAGCTACAAGCAGTTGTGATTCTGAGGAAGGTCTGTTATTAGGATAAGTACGTAGTGATATGCCATATTCTGTACAGAAAAGAAGATTAATTAGGATGCATTTTGAAGTTAGATTAGATGCATTTTCTGACATCTTCTAAAAACTTAATGAAATTTAATGTCAAGAATTAATATTTTTGAACTTTCTTTTTAACTTTACTTGGCTAAATGTTACCATTTCTAGGCTGATATGGGAAAAAAATAGTATTAATTCTGATTCAGTCCTAAACTGAAAAGAAAATCCAGGAAAACTTGAACAAGCTATAATTTTTAGCATTTATTATGCATATTGCCAGCTACAGAGAAGTGCTATCTCACTGATGTCAAAACAAGAACAAACCTCTGATAATTTTAGCATATGTAATAAAGAAACATTCTTTTGTCTATCACTCTTGTGTTTATTAGGGTCTATTTGCCTTGAAAAAGAGCTGGACTGCATGACACACATTAACACCAGACAGATGTGTGGCTTTTATTTATTGTTAGACACTTCCTAGAGCATTCAGGAACCATGCTGATATCTATTTATCAACAAAAAAGTGGAAAGAATGACTGTCCCAATCATGCCCTATACAGCCAAACTGGCCCAAGATCTTCAGAACTGAGCTCTGCAGACTTATGCAAGTTTAATGTATCCAAACCTCATCTTTCAGTTGGTTTGCTTAGGTTTGCACAGAAAAATTGCTGGCAGATCTAGCAAGTAAATTCAGATTTTCTAAGTGTAAATTAATTCCTTTAGTCACTCCAGCACTCCTATGGCAGACACTAAGGATCAGACCAAGAAATAAGAATATATAATGTAAGGTAGGAAATTGAGTTTGCAGAGAACTTCTCTTTCTCTCCTACATTGCTCATATCTACTCAGATGCTGGTCAATATTCTGTCTTAGTTTAACTGGCAGACGAAGCATATATGGGAAAAAAAAAAAAAAAAGGTAGCAGAGATATCTCATCTTCTGTCTTACAAAAGAGCTACAAATGCATTCCCACACTAGGCATTTCTTCCATGTCTAAACAGATATCTGAAAGGGTCAAGGAATTCAATAGCAGCTTAATCAATTATATTTTTTTCAGGCAGTCCAAGACACTTTCAAGGCTCTGTTTAAATTCTCTTGGGTTCTCCTTAACTTAGAGTTAAGCTTGGAACTGCCTCATGATGACTTTATATCTTTATATAATGAAAACTCTTTTTTATAATGAAAGAAGGTTTTCTTATATATTTTTTTTTTTATCACATATGTTTCTTTACAGCATCTGGAGCCTTTTGTTCCTTTTAGATGAAGCACAATAAATTTCACCTCTATTTACGTGATTGCTGTGTTGGAAAGTGGTCTTTCTAATGGTAATCCTGGTGAAAGAACAGCAGGAGTTGCCATTACTGTCTTTTTATATTTTCCTCCAGTTTTGTTTGGTTTTCTTTGTCTAGATAACAGGTTTCTGACAATCCACAGTTTCCTGACAACTATATTTTTCTGCCAAGTTCTCCATTAGTGTGATTTTCAGGTAAAATGCTGAGAAAAATAGATAAACAGAAGCACCAGGAAAATTAAATCTACACACATAAATTATTTAAGCTTTAGAAAACAGACAATCTGAAGCCTTTTTAGTCTTCTGAAGACAAAAGAAATGGTGGAAGCTTTTGTTTGTTTGTTTGTTTGTTTGTCTTGCAGCATTTTGCATAATTTAGAGATCTTTTTTAGGTTTACACTAGGGCTGGTTTTCCATCATCAAACTGAACTCGAGGTTCCTCCTGGTGCCAATGTTGTACTGAATACAGTGAGACATCAAATAGATGATCTTTATAACACAACCATCTAGGGTAGTATCCTGCTGACTTAATTTTAGCCTGTTAGAAATGAGGCACATAATCTAACCAAGTCATCTGGACTCCCTCAGGAGGCAATAGAAAAAGAATGACATTTCTAGAGGGCAACTTAGCCCTCTTGTCTTAGATATTTATCTTAGAATGAACTGACTCACCTTTGGAGACACTGTCACATTAGTTTTGCTTTGATTAAATAATGAATCCCATAGTTTAAAAGCATTCTTAGGGGTTTGTGGTTTTTTTCAGACACAATATTTCTGTAAGATCATTATTTCATTGCATATTACTGCAATAGCCAAAGAAGAACTGGCAAAGACAGAGGAAAACACAGCTAAATACCTTCCCACTATTTTCCCAGGCTTAAACATATGAAGATGGGAGTATTTTTAATGAGCTCTCTGTTTCAGTCAATCGCACAGGGAAAATTTACGCACTCTGAGAAGTTCAAAGTCAAGTTTCACATTTCAGATTTTTAAGACATGGCCCAAAGGCACTGATCGAGACCAGATTCATTACACTGAAATCTGTCCAGTTCATGCAATGCTTTGCAAGTGATCAGATGTGGCTAAGGTGAACCAGTATCTGCTGTGTAGACGCTGATGCACAAGGGAGTGACGGGGCAGTCTTCTTTCCAGCTACTCTTAGTTACCTAAACCAGATAATCCCCTTTCTGTTTGGGTCACCAGAGGACAACCCTCACTGCTGCCCGGCTTACAGGGGACGTGGCTCATCCCAAGTTTCTAGATTCACAGCAAGAAGCAGTACCCGCTCTGCCACTGCTGCTCACCGGGAGCTGCCTTGATTTCTCCAGTAACACCATTTCCTCATCAAACTGTTATAGCCCAGTTAATGAGATGAGTCAAATGTCTGCAACAGACACCATGAAAAAACTGAGGGCAAAAGATGGCTATTACTGTAATGAGAGCAGAAGATACAAATGACAAAGGTGGTTGTATTTCTTCACAGAATACAACAGAAAACTGTAGAAACTCCCCAAAGTTTCTTCAGTACTGTTGTATAATTCCTCTCCTTGGGGGGCTACACTAGAGAACTGTTTACTTGGCAATTTGACTGTTTTTTATGTATTCCCATATACTATTCAATAAATACAGGTGTGGGATGTCTTATTGAATAATGATCTAATGATCTGTGGAAACATTACCACTTGGGTAACGGCAGTAGCTTACGACAGCTATTCATATTGAAGACAACTGCTTAATTAGAAAGAAAATTCTAGGGTTTTTTTCTTTAAGGAGGATGCCTGGCAACCACAAGTTTCTGAATGTTAACATAAGACACTTACTGTGTAAATACAATATATCAACAATAATGAAGGTACATCCTGAAATTGAAGAACTGAGCCACTGGCAGAGTGAGAATTAGCCTGTATTAATAACAAGAGGCCATGAAAGGAGAAACATATTTCTTACTGCTTTTATTAAATTGAACAATCAAACACTGGCACTTTGAATACTTGTACAATCCCTTTTAAAGATCAGCTAGTAATATCCAAATTTCATTATTTAAATTTTGCATAATTTTCTTGGTGTCAAAGATTTATTTTATAGTATAGAAATACATGTTACATCTTCCATGATTTTCTTATATGTGTGTTCCCAGATCCTGCAATTTATCTGCGGTCTTCTTCTCTTTAATGTGTTTTCTTAAACCTCCACTCTTGGAGATGAGGATGACGAGCAAACACATAATTCCAGTTTCTGGTTAAAAACTTTAAAAAAAAGACTCTTGGCTGAAAATAAGAGTTTGAAAGGGTGCTCAAAACCCAAAAGGAAAATATTTAAAAAAATATGTTGGAATTTTTTAATTATTATTTTTCATGTGTTGAGGATGCAATTAACTCATGATTTTTGAGTGGCTGGCCTTGAGAAAATGATAGCATTACCTGTCCCTATGAGAAGGGAGCTCCCTATCAGAGAATAACTGTGGTTACTCCATTGAACTATACTGATATTCTTTGCGATTATGCTTTACAGTAGTAGCATGTTGTCTCCAAAAATCAATTTTATCTTTTTATAAAAAAGCAATATAAAATGCAAAAGAGAGAATTAACATGTTCTTGAGTATTTGCTCCATGTATTGGTGCCTACCAGTTAAGACAGGGAAGTATGAGAAGAATAATCAAGACAACTATTTTGAGTATCAATATTAAAACCAATGTAGCTAAATTCATACAACAACAGACAGGAAAAGGAAGGATAATTGTTATGATACATACGTAAATACATCAGCCAAGTCCCAAGAGGTTGTAGTGATCTGCCTAGGAAAATATTATTTGAGTTTTTTTAATAACTAGCTTGCATCATCTTCAAATGATGGAAAGACACATCAAGGACTCTGTAGCATATTTTTAAGTGAATTATTTTAGCACTGATTTCCTTTTTGTTTTCACATAATGCTTTTGAAGAGAACATTTCCTTCTACTGTAGATAGAGTTGTTCTATTGTCTGCTTGCCAGCTGATGTAAAAGCATTTCTAATAAATACTCAAAATTGGAAGCCAGAGTGGAGTTGTTTGCAGACAGGTATAGTACAGCAGGAGAAAAACCCTTCTGGACCTCAAGAAAAGATTTACACAATACTTATATACAATACATAAATGAGTGGGAACTCTGCCATTTTATCCACTAGCTGCAGAAGAAGAAAATGTGACAATAAAAAGAAGCATTGAGAAGTGTGTTAATGGGAAAGTGAATAAAAAGTGCCTCTTATGGGAATATACTAATATGCAAATATATGTGTGAGAGTACAAGTCTGCTTCTAAATAGCAAGATAGAGGTAGCATTTAAAACAATATTTAACCACATTTAACCATACTTTCAAGCAGTCTGTAATTCTCTCATTTTTTACTCTTTTGACCGTTCTTTACTACTGGACTTTGCTAGAATAAAGGAACTATAGCTGACAGACCTCTGCAGATTACTAGGTACAAGAATGACATGATGATACTTCAAGTAAGTTGGTGTACCAAATGCCATGGTCTGGACTATACCCTTGGGTGAAACCTGTTGTCTTGGTGCTACCTTTCTACATCACCACACCTTTTAGAACTCTGAAGTGTCAAATCAGCTAGAGCAGAGAAGCTGTAGTTCTCTGTCTATCCTTGCTTCTAATGCTCTGTCTTGTCTATAATTATCTTAAACTTTTGCTGAAGCAGGGCTAATGTTATGAGCTTGACAGACAAGTACATCTAAGAGAAAGTAACTATTCGGTTAAAAAAACAGGTGAGTAATTTGAACAAAAGGAAAACAGTAATAATAATCATCAGAAATTTTCACATCAAAGTTAATGGGAAGTTCACAGACAAAATCCACACGTGACTTTGAAGACTGTCAAGAGAGTTGCTTCTATTTAGAACACTCAGTTTTTATGAGTGTACTATCAATTTACGTATTTCCCCCACACACACCCCTTATATATATGAAGCGCCATTATATAGGAACAAACAGTAGATCCATGCTCATGTTAATGAATAGTGTTCCTCTGGGTTGTTCAGTGGCCCTGGTGAAACTCCATATCCACATGACAGTAAGTCTCTGTGTAGCCATAGTTCATTAAACACAAGGAATGTGTTGGAAATGCTTCAGGTTGGCTTTTCAGCAAGCACTCACAGGGTTAACTATTTTAACAAGTATGATTGTACAAAAGAGCTAATTTAGTAATGTCACTTGTTTTATGTAAAGTGCAAATGCCTCCGAAAACTAGATACAGAGCTTTTCATTATTTTCAATGACTAATATATGAAACAAAATGTTTGGCTTTGAAGTGTCTCCACTTTTCAGTCAGTATTACTTACATTAGATTTTTTAGTCCAGTTCTCTATAGCCTTATTTTCGGAGGTGCTGAGCAATAAAATAGTTTCTGCACAGGCTAGTGGAAGCTCTGAGTATGTGACACCAGTTAAGATCTGACCATGTGACTGACTACATAACCCTTTATATGTTCAACTTCTGTTGTCTCTATCTGAACATCATAACCTATGATCCAAACATCAGAAATTGACTTCTCATAAAAAATTCTTCTGGTCATTACTGAACACAGATAAGTCATTACTGAACACAGATAACTCGTTACAATAGCCGTTAAGAATTTCTGTTTTGCTTAGTGCCTTCCATCAACAGAATCCGATGCACACACAGATGTGCTTCCCACAGCTAGCTGATTGTTTTTCAAATTTTTTTTTTGTTTTTTGGAGGAAAAAAGTAACACAAAGTCCCCAAAGTGCAACCATTTTCTCTTATATTTATGTCTGATGAAAAATGATTGCTGAAACGCGTCTCCTATATACAAATGCACGAACATGGTCCGTCACTGAAATGCCACTTCCTCCAGTCATTACAGCTGCACATGATATGTAGAATTTCTACAGAAATAGTTATTAAACACAAGAATCACGTGGCTGAAATTACAGTGAAAATAACCAAACACACTACGTAAAAAAATACACAGTAAACTAATGCTGAAATAATTTTCTTCAGGAAGGGCCATTTTGACAAAATTAGGTAGATAAGGATGATCCAGCTCAGAGACATTTAAAAAACATGGTATCGAGGTGGGCTTTTATTTTTCTTAATTGAACTCAAACAAAGACAAATTTCCCATAATTTCTCACCTCTATCACCCTCCTAATTTGCCCTGTTATCTTGGAAAATCTTGGAATATCCTGGGATATCTTGGAATATCTTCCTAAAAGACAACTTTCATCTTTCACTGCTCCTACTGCCCAAACCCCTAGAGGGGAGGATGGGAGTGAAATGTGAATCATTATTCTACTGAGGGAATAGTGAGGAATGAGAGGAACAGCAAGGAATGAGAGCCTTTTTTCTCTCTTGAGGAGACTGATAATTTATCTGGTTATTCAGCCCTCTTTCTTTATTGTTACTTTATTCCAACATGAAGTCATATTGCAGTCCAATGCAATAGCAAAATATTTTGTTATCTAATTTATTTTATTTTCTTCTATATTGCAATTAATTCTGGATTTTTTTTCTCGTAAAAACATCTCGAGTTCATACTCTGTTGAATCAATCTTTATGTGAAATCACAGCAATTCACTTCATCAAATTTAATTCATCTGAAAATTAGGTTTGACACCAAATCTAGGATGGTCTTCTAGGCTCCATCTACATTTAATTGAGATGTAGGCATCTCAAGAGGGTCATTCATCCCATCAGCCCAAGACACTTGTATTAAGATGATATGGAGGTGTTTCAGCTACAAACAGAGCCTACCTGATTAGCTTAGATTAAATGTTTGCATATTTTATAGGTAAAACCTGATGAGATGAACCATATTCCATGTCAAAGGCTTGAGTTTTTCCTTCATGAGAATTAATACAGCACGTTGAATATTAGGAACTCAAAAAAAATGCACAATACAATGGGAAAATAAAAATTTAAAACAAAAAAAAAGAAAGAAAAATCTCTTAGCGATGTTTTAAATGTAGTTCTGGTTCAAATAAAACTTTTAGTATTTTTTTTGTC
Organism: Pampusana beccarii; assembly: GCA_013399365.1. Taxonomy (NCBI): domain Eukaryota; kingdom Metazoa; phylum Chordata; class Aves; order Columbiformes; family Columbidae; genus Pampusana; species Pampusana beccarii. Next base: position 200,272 of record VWYH01004658.1, on the reverse strand, counting down.
TTTCCTTATTGGGAAATATTTGTTTCAAAGACAGTTTTCAGAATGTCAAACAACATATGTGACAACAGGGACATTTCACCTACAGCTGAAAAGCAACCTGACAATTTATCATTCAGTTACTGCATCCAAGACATTTCCACTGGGATTATTTAAAATAATATTTAGGAACAAGTATGTCCTGGTGGACAGCAGGATGATCACGAGCCAGCACTGTGCCCTTGTGGCCAGGAGAGACAGTGGCATCCTGGGGTGTATTGGATGGGGGGTGGTTAGTTGGTCAAGACAGGTTCTCCTTCCCCTCTACTCTGCCCTGGTGAGACCACATCTGGAATATTGTGTCCAGTTCTGGGGCCTTCAGTTCAAGAAGAACAGGGAACCGCTGGAGAGAGTCCAGCGTAGGGCAACAAAGATGATGAAGGGAGTGGAGCATCTCCCTTATGATGAAAGGCTGAGGGAGCTGGGTCTCTTTAGCTTGGAGAAGAAGAGACTGAGGGGCGACCTCATTAACGTTTATAAATATATAAAGGGTGAGTGTCACGAGGATGGAGCCAGGCTCTTCTCGGTGACAACCAATGATAGGACAAGGGGCAATGGGTACAAACTGGAACACAGGAGGTTCCATTTAAATTTGAGATGAAACAACTTCACGGTGAGGGTGATGGAACACTGGAACAGGCTACACAGGGAGGTTGTGGAGTCTCCTTCTCTGTTGACATTCAAAACCCACCTGGACGCCTTCCTGTGTAACCTCATCTAGATGTTCCTGCTCCAGCGGGGGGGATTGGACTAGATGATCTTTTGAGGTCCCTTCCAATCCCTGACATTCTGTGATTCTGTGATCAAACTAAGTAGCAAATAACATGAAAAAAGGAAGTGTATCGGAATATAAACAAGTCTCTAGAGGATGCATGCTTAACATTTCAAAGAGAGGCTCAAATGTTAATAGTTTTCTTTATCAAGTAGGGTTCGTAGATAACAACCTGTTAGTGGTGGAAAATGGTATACTGCATGTTACAGTAGCTAAGAAGCAAACGGAACAATTTATAAGGTGTGATCTGCGGTAGAAAGTGGGCATGTCCGGAGACAGATTTCATACGGATAATTATTTCTTCGAAACATGGACATCAGCTTTCTTTTCTCCATTCTTATGGTGGTTCTGCAGTTTATCTGCCGCTCTTTCTGTCACCTCTCACAACAACAGCCTGATTCAGCAAATCGATGCTGCCAAAAAGAGTGGAGAAAGTAAGGCAGGTTGTGCTATGTCATTATTTGGACATAATAGAAAGATTCATCACCTTACAGTAGAGCATAATATACTGTTGGTCACAGACTAACTTTTAGCTCTCTGTCCTTGCAATAGCTCTGCTGCCTTGAACGGCATTCAATATTTGACATACCTCCAGTGATACAGGCCACAGGTTTTCATATGTACCAACCACAGGCTATAGAAAAGAGTGTTTCAAAGTGACACTGAATGCAGAAAAGTTATTTTAAAACGTCTCAGCTGTCCTGACATTTACCACATAAAATGTAGGCCTGAAAAAACAACAACAAACACAAACAAATGAAAACAAACAACCAAATAAAAACATTTAACACATTTTTATGTAATCCCCTTCATGCATTGCTTTATGAAGTCGTCTCAGGGAGATAAAAGATTAAGCATGCCTTTATAGTTCTGTGTGCAAAGCTACTTGCACAGAGTGGTCACAGTGGTAACTGATACAAAATGAAGAGCAGTTCATGAATGAGTTCTACCCTTGCTGTGTAATGACTGAATAAGCAATCAAAACAAACAGTAGACAATTCGCTTTCATTCCTATGAGATCTTGGAAATTACCACTGCATACATCAATAGAAATATGTAATGTCCTAATACATTCTAAGAGAAGAAAAAAAAAAAAAACAATGCAAAGTGATTTACAAGCAGCAGGCAAGAGAAGATGACCATATTTTCCAGATCTAAAAATAGCACATACTTCCTGATTTAATCTGAATTCAGGGAGCCACGGTACTGATGTTTTTCTGTAAGTGGTGCTCACCCAGAATAAAAGGAAACAAGCAGTAGTTGTGCGCTATCACAGGAATTTCTGCAAAAAATCTGAATTCAAATCCTGTCTAGGTAATAGCAGAGAATGATACCATTGGTTTCATCTTATTGTCTCTAAGGAAACGGTTTAACAAAGTTACTTCAGCATGCTCAGCAGAGTGGTTATGCCTGGAGTCCTTCAGGTTGGGAACACTGCAGCAGGGTTGTGTGGAGAAGGAAGCACTGGTATTGATTGCATTTGACCAGGTTCAGTCTTCTGAGGTAAATGCAAAAAAAAGAATATCTCTTTTATGACCAGTATATCCTGGATATACTTTAATCAAATATCTCACCTGAATAATAGACAGCAGAGAAAAAGGACAATAAGCTGAAACATGACTCACGATTATGAGGTAGGTTACAGAGAGTACCAATTTAAAGTCTCTGTCCAGAGCTGGTGGTGGGTGAGACTGTGGGTAGAGAAAGAGAGAAAGAGATTTGTATCTCTCTGCCCCAAGGCATTTGAAACTAATGACCTGTAGTGTGTTTCACAAGTTTATGCAGAGATATTTGCAACATCTGTCACTTCTTTAAGGCTCTGTAGAGATGCAGCAGTCCTTTCAGGTGTAGCATATTGCAGCAAAATCAGTCATAAGCAGCAGCAGTAAATGTGCAAATGAATACACAACGCCCACTTAAAGCTTATGTTAATTCAGCTGCCGCTTTGAAGGAGAATTAGCAACGGTTAGTATGTGCTCTGTCTTGTTAAACAGCTAGTGCCACGCTACAGTTGTTTGACACCCTGAAAAAAAGAAAAAACACCTGATGTGCACCTTGTGCAGTAGGCTATAGTGTTAGTAATAGAAGGAACATATTATGAAGCATAAATATCAATTAATTAACTTCTGGAGAAAAAGTTACACAGAAAAAAAAAAAAAAGGAGCAATTGGGACTTTCTGCAGGAAACATGCATCATTTCACAAACTTCATTGGCACTGTGATCTGAACAGATGTGTGTTTCAGCTCTGTTTCCTTGGCCTTCTCTGAAGTTCACTTATTCCAGACAGGTAATCAACTGCTGTGAAAATAAATTTGCCCTTGAGTGAGCCAAATGGATATTTAGGGACTGGAACGAGTCTGTCACTTTCCCAGCTCACAGGTTAGGTCAATGATTATAAGCACAGTAGTGTACAGCCCACACTGAACACATCTCCTCATGATGTTTATATTCAAAGACTGTCATCTTCCTTACTCAAGACCCTGAAATCCATAGGAAGAAATGACAAATGCCATGATAACTGTGTTAGTGGCTTTGGTTTCTGGATCATTGATTATTTCCACACTGTTCCACAGTACAGACAACTCGCAGGTGCAACCCACACAATTTTTCTGCATTAATTAGGAAAAATACACACAGCAAAAAAGTAATTTCATGCAGAGGTAAGTCAGGCCTCTTGCTTTCTAGGCAAAGATGCTGCATCGAGCTAAAGCAGCTGTGTTACCTTGAGTGACCTTCTGGTAACACTCTCAGCTCTCCTCTTTCAAGCAGCAGGAAAATCTTGGTTCACTTCAGTCAGGGTTGTACTCCATGGAAGAGATAACCCCTTTTTTCAGACATAAACATGAGAATTCAAGAGAGAATGGATTTAAGACAAGGTCAAACTTCGCAACTCAAGTTGCCTGGTGCCCTGTGGTTATTTCTGTCCCTGCCTTGTGCTGGCATATGACTGTTATATACTACAGTATCAATAATACAGTATCCAATATAGTCTTAGGAATTTGGCAACACAAGTATGCTTTCCACAGGTCAACTGTAAGGAAGATATATATGAGAATACAAAGTTCTTCTGAGGTCCATTTTTCAGATCAAGTCCTGAGCTAAGAATGAATGGAAATAATCAAAAAGAAGAATAGAGAGATATGCTGATTTTTTTAATTTAAACTTTAAAAAAGAAAAGCTGGTTAAATGAATTACAGATGTTGCAACTTTCAGAGTATTTTCAAAGGAAATCAACATTTTTAATTTTGAGGGAAAAGTCAATATATTATTTAAAAGTTCATGCTTTCTTTCCCAGCCAACCCGTCTGCACACCAATATCAAATTGGCAAAGCATACTGGTTTGGATATTTAGGCAAGAAAAAAACAAGACATAAAAAATATATTCGTGAACTTTATCAAAGGTTTTAAATGCAGTATTCTGAATAATTTTTTCTATTACACAGGATTGTCATGTGAAACCACTTTACAAAAAATTAAAGATTTTTATTTATTCATCTTAAAACAGCATCTAAAGAGCTGACCTCAGGCCCAGGGAGAGAGCACACAAAACAGGCACGAAGTGCTACATCAACAAAAATGTTGCTGTATCTGCTTCCTACTTTTGTTGTTGACATTCAAAATTTTAATTTGAAAAGACCCCACAAAATGTTATCAAACAGTATTGATGTCTGAATTTTGTAAATGTATCCACTTGTACAAGACAGGATTCATGAGGATTTCATAGTAAGATTTCTACCTGTCACCTTAAAGGTTAACATAATCAAAGCTGGATGTCTACGCTCATGCTATGAAGAGAAATAGACACCTTCAAAGGACACTCATCCTATCATAAGGTGTGACACTGAAGTATGTAGGATGAATGACCCTCTGACAGTGCCTTCATTGACTGAAGAGGAGAATTAACCAAGATCAGCCACAATTTGACCTCAAACATCTGCTCGTCAGCATGTGCAGGACTATCCAAACTATGTCTGTATGAACTAAATGTCCACTGATCTAAACATTGAACTTTAATGCACTCAGAATTTGGGATTTTTCACAAGATGGCTACTGGACAAGTCATTGTAAACAGAGAAAAATTGCTGGAAGAGGTGCTGATGATGTCTTGCTATTGCTATTAAAGCACTCAGGAGGGTCTTAAAAGCCTTGAACTCACGTTACTCATCTGTTTCAGAGGTTGTGAACTGACACTTTCTGCAAGCGTGGTCTAATATCTGGATGTGTCACATTTTGGACTGGAGGGTCAGCTCTGCCTCTCTGAATGAAGCTGCTCTACTTCATCTGCACATGTTTAAAAATTAATTGAGGTAAACACTGAGAATAAATCTGTCTTCTAGCTTAAGCACTTGTCTGAATATAAGGAAATGTGTATTAAACCTCTTCATCTAATTTGTGTTATTTTATTCAAAGTGAAATAGCTTTATCAAAAGTAGCCAAGACGACTCTCCTCCCTCCCACTCCAAGACTGTGCTGAAGTGCAGTGATTAGGGCAGTCTTTGGGGATATAAACAGCTGCTGCTCAAGTCTCTTCAGGCAGAAGAAGATAGCTCTGCATTTTACGAAAAAGGAATAGATTTAATTATTAAATTAAGAAAAGTTCCATCCAATGTCTTAACCATTTCCTTTCTCTTTTACAGAAAACCTGACAACTAACGTATGGAAAATCAGTGGTCCTTTTCAAAATGAACTGGCTGGACCATTGGGCTGAGGCCAATTGTATGAGGTTCAACAGGGCCAAGTGCCAGGTTCTGCACTTGTCATAACAACCCCAGGCAGTGCTAGAGGCTCTGGGAAGAGTGGCTGGAAAGCTGCTGGGCAGAAGGGGATCTGGGAGTGTTGATTGACAGCCAGCTGAATATGAGCCAGCAGTGTGCCCCAGTGGCCAAAAAGGCCAACAGCATCCTGGCTTGTATCAGGAACAGTGTGACCAGCAGGACTAGAGAAGTGATTGTGCCATCACACTTGTCACTGGTGAGGCCACACCTTGAATATTGTGTTCAGTTTTGGGCCCCTCACTATAAGAAAGGCATTGAGGTACTAGAGAGAGTGCAGAGGAGAGCGTCAAAGCTGGTGAGGCGCCTGGAGCACAAGTCTGATGAGGAGCGGCTGAGGGAACTGGAGAAAAGGAGGCTGAGGGGAGACCTGATCGCTGTCTACAACTACCTGAAAGGAGGTTGTAACATGGAGGGTGTTGTTCTCTTCTCCCAAGTAGCAAGTGGTAGGACAAGAGGAAATTGTGGCAGTTGCACTTTCCCCCCCCACGCCCTGAGATCCGGTGTGGCAGTTGCACATCCCCCTCTCAGAACTGGGCCTTCAACGGGCAGTTAATGGCTCTTTGTGGAGGCCCAGAGCCGGTGGGCAGGGTCCTCAGCAGAGGAGGGGCCAAGCCTGCCCGCAGCCCAGAGAAGCTGAGAAGCTTCTCGAATGCCCACAGTCGTGGGGGGGCGTGCAGAGAAGCCGAGAAGCTTCTGGAATGCCCACAGCCAGATCTGAGCAGACTATAAATGGGGTTCCCGCCGAAGACCCCTTTGTGTGGTCTTCTCGGAGCTGCGGGTCTGCCGTGCTGCCGGAGCCACTCCCCTTAGACGGAGAAGCCGTCTAAGGTAACTTCCCGGGATGGGGAACACCTCACCTCTGCATGTACGTGAGTGATAAATTACTGAATATATGGTTTAGTAAGTCCTCGCCTGGTAGGCGAGTGTAAAGTCCTCGTCTGGGACAGACGAGTGTAAATTCCTTGCCTGGTAGGCAAGTGTAAGTCCTGGCCGCAGTAGGCTAGTGTTTCTCCTTTAAGGGTAAAACGGAGCAGAGAGGGCTCTGGTTTGTTTTCTTGTGAGTGCATATATGCACGCTGTGGATCTCCATTCTTATTTCACTGCACCCCAAATAATCTCCTAACCTAATATCCGAACCTGTATGTTATGTTATTGGAGTGCTAATTGTATAAACCCCGTTTTCCAATCGGTTTATCGGCGGTACTTTTCCGGCCGGTATAAAGTTTGTTTTGGACCTTGTTGTCCGCCTAAACTTATTTTTGGGGTGCCTCCGTGACAGAAATGAACTCAAATTGTGCCAGGGGAGGTTTAGATTGGATATCAGGAAAAATTTCTCCGTGGTAGGGGTTGTCAGGCATTGGAACAGGCTGCCCAGGGAAGTGATGGAGTCGCCATCCCTGGAGGTGTTTAAAAGGCATTTAGACAAGGTTCTTAGGGACATGATTTAGTGCTAGAGCTAGGTTGTGCTTGGACTTGATGATCCAGAGGGTCTCTTCCAACTGAAATGACTCTATGATTCTATGATTGGCTCAAGTCACATCCTCAGCAATTAGAAGTGAAGGCCTTGCTTGTTTACAATTAGGCTTTAAAATAAAAATGCAGTACTTACAAATCAATCCCTCTCACAGACTTCAAGAAAAAAACACAAAAGAAACCTTAGTCCATGCTTGGAACCGAACTTACACTGAACCCTTCATGAGCAAAAGTACTTTGGCACCTCTGATTTCCACCAGGGACTAGTGCTGGAAATGACTGTGCTCTAACAGAAGGGCTTTTCTTCTGGTATTTCCAGCTGAGATGCCAAGTGGAAGTGCTGGAATCTGATAAGAAAGCTTGCTCTCATAGATGTTTATCCAAACTTGACCTGGACTGTAAAATTTATAATATCTGGCTATCTTTACAGACTGACACTCAAGTTAGTTAGCTGAACAGTCTTCATTATTTATACTCGAGTATATATTTGTTGTTTTAATATAAAATTTCCTTCTTTTCATAGAAACCAAAGCATTGAAAGTATCAGTAGTACAGGTTAATACAATGGTGAAAGACAATACCTCACTAGTATATGCTAAAAATACAATAAAAAACCCCACATCTGAAATGTCTGTCTTGCTTCCTCATTCTCTTAAATTACAGTGAGAAAAAATTTTACATTGAAGGTCTAGTGTAAAATCCCAGAAATCACTGTGAAATCACTGAGAAGTCTACTATGAATTAGCCTGTCTTTGGAATGGGCCTCTGCTGTAAAACTTGCCTTCATTTATACTGTCATCCACCCCATTAAGCTCCTAAGAGGTACTTTAACTGAAATTGGGAAGTGAGATCTTGGCCAGTTTCTCAATGGAAAAGCACTTATTCAGTCCTCATCCTGCCCTAGCAGCACCAGACAATCATAGTATGTAAAACTGACTAACTGTGCTGCTTGTTTTCTGAATGCCTTACTAAAACATTTATGATTGGATATGAGTTCCATTCAGGAAAATTAATGCAGAGATTATAATATACCCTCAATAGCGAACTAAAAAGAAAAACACTCTCTGACCTGATAAAACAGCTGTGTACCATTGCATAAGAGTGAAGGACTGAGCCCAATAAATGATTACAGCTAACTGATTGTGATTGCATCAACTTGTGAAACAGCTTCATTCCCTTGTGCTGGGGAATGAAGTAATATCATCTTCTCAAATACCACAAATAATTAAAGTGAGACCTTCAGACGACTGGGCCTGATATACTGCAATCACGCCTTTCTTTCTGTATCAGCAATTATAAGGGCATCTTCCAGTAAACTCCTGCTTTTAATATCTACAACAGTTATGCAATTTATACAACTATTTTATCAATCTATACAATGCACCTGTCACAAATCTTCTGGATGAAAGTATACATGATACAAAACCTCATTTTATTGATAAACCCAAACTGACGCAATTTCAAATAAATGCCTCTCAAACAGAAAAAGCCTAGACAATTTTTTCTCTAAATCCAATCCTAAGTTACAGCTTTTATCAGTAGTATTCACTGATACCAGCACACTAGGTCAAGAAATGAAGATCACAGAGAGGTAGAAGTTCATTCATTTTACCTGTTGCCTTGTAAGATACTGTGTCTTTCAGATACAATGATCTTAAGAGCTAGTAATTAATGTGCATCCAGAATGGAAGTGGATGGTAGGATAGCTATTAAGTGGCAATGCAGTAAAAGACATAGAGCAGAAAGCAAACCAGATTTTATTCTTTCTGAGGTTTCAAATTATTTAAAAATCTGGACTCTACAACTGCTTACTCTGCATGAGCAAAACAGTGGAAAAGCTGCATTTTGACATAGGTTTGTAAATAAGAAAACAAAACAGAATAAAGTTACCTGGCTGCTATTGCTGCCAAGGTATTGAGATGCACTTGAAGATTCTAGAAGATACTCTGAGTCCACAAGCTTGGCCAAAAGGAAGGAAATTGCTTCTTCAGTCTCAGACAGTGCTTCTCCCAGACAGTCTGCCAGTTTCTCTCAGATGTGCTTCAGGTATTTATCTCTCACTCAAGCAATTATGTCAACCCAGCATGAAGAAAGCTGAGGAACCACGTCATCTGGACAATATGAAGTGAAGTGGAGCTAAGGGACACCGCTGTTTTGATGGCTACAGTCACGGACGTCACAGTGTTCCCTTTAGTGTCTACATATATGACTTTAAATAAGATGTATGACATAAAAGTCTACCATGCAACAAACTGCTTGTCTTCTTTGGTAAAACAATCATTCTGAGGTTCATCCTTTCAGAGGGAAAAGATTGGCACTCTTGAGCATGTCTGTGCCTGCCTTTTTCAGGAACTGCAAATGTCACGTAAATGATGCTCCATGTGAAAAGTTACTTGTGACAGTTCTGAAAGAATCTTCTTGGATGTAAAATGTATTTGCCAGTATCTTACACAGCCAGAAGGTATTGATACAAAGATCAAGAAAGGCAAATACAGTGTTGCTGACATTTTTAAAGGGTCAAATGCAAAATGTATCTCTCTCAGAATCAAAGAGAGTTTCTGAAATCACTTTCTGATTTCCATCTCTCTTTGTATGTAAGATTATCAGAAGACTGGGGTAGTCTAGGAGTTATTTTTACCATCTTGTTTACATAAACTGTCTACGTTAACTCTAAACCAGTCTGTTTTAAAACAAATCTGTTTTGGTTGGTTCAGACTGCAGAGCTGATGGGTTTCCCAAATGTGCTATTCCAAGCAAATAGAGACCCCCATCCTTGGGGATGAGAGGTTACACAGTGCCTGCTTTTCTTTCACTTTTGCAATGGTGTAAACCCGCAACAGCTTTGATGGACTTAAAGCAGATATAACCTGTGTATGAAAGAGGTTTTTAGGCTTAAGTAACTAGGTTTGAAGTAGGAGGACCTAATAAGTTGTTCCAGAGGGCAACTGCTTTTGAACCAGAGAATGCATTTGGATCATCCCTACTATGAAGTGATAAGCTGTGTAAGTTCAAAGTACAGTGGAAAGCCTTAACATTATCCATGCTTATTAGCACACAGAGCTTGTATAAGCACTATGGGAAATACTGTTGTGATTATGGACACAAACCAACTCTGACTGCAAGACTCTATACATCTGTTGTTATTCTTTCAGGAGTTATTACTGAATCTCTATGTGCCACATTCTTTCAAACTGCTCTGAGGTCCAGTCACTTTTTATATCATATTTTTCAGTGAACAAAGACGTAGCAGGTTTGTCAAAAAAAGTCACTATAATGATAATAATCTACCACTGTGAGTTAAACTTACCCCATGTTAACCTGAAGATTTTTGCGAGTATGTATTAGCTAGCACATTCACTCTGCCTAGAAAGCCAACAATACCAAAACTAACAGAAGTGTAAATTGACAGAAACTCCTCTCTGCAATTTCTTCTTTTCCAATTCTTTCAAAAGAAGAGGCCAAGACTAAAATTACTGGTACACTCTATATTCCTTGCCTTCACTTTTACGCTGGGAATATTATAAGCACTTCAACAAAGTGGATAGAGCCCAGGAGCAACAACTGTGCTTTAATTCTCTTTTAAGGAATACTTCACATCTGATAGAGGGAAGTGGGCTGCAATCCATACTTCTGTGATGGGCTAGTAAATATGATTAAGGTATGTGCTTAAGGTCAATACGTCCTCAGTTTACACATACGCAAAAAAAGAAAAAAAAACTAACAACAAACCAACAGCAACATATACCAGCACTTTTTTAAAAAAATTATCAGATCCTTGATAATCATAAAC
>VWYH01004658.1:167410-187695 GCA_013399365.1 Pampusana beccarii | reverse complement strand
AAAAAAAAAAAAAAAAAAAGGTGACATGCCGGGGCTTTAGATAGATAGATTCCTCTATGAACAGTCTTTTACCAAGAAACATCACATTCTTTCATGAGGAAACATTCTACTGTTTTTAATGACTACAAGATAGTGCATAAATGGNTCACTTTTACGCTGGGAATATTATAAGCACTTCAACAAAGTGGATAGAGCCCAGGAGCAACAACTGTGCTTTAATTCTCTTTTAAGGAATACTTCACATCTGATAGAGGGAAGTGGGCTGCAATCCATACTTCTGTGATGGGCTAGTAAATATGATTAAGGTATGTGCTTAAGGTCAATATGTCCTCAGTTTACACATACGCAAAAAAAGAAAAAAAAACTAACAACAAACCAACAGCAACATATACCAGCACTTGTTTCAAAAAAGTATGAGATTCTTGACCAGCACAGTTCAAAAGCAACTCCACTCACATTCAGAGAGTTATACTTTTTTTATACTTACTTAGTCTGGACTTACATATAATGCAACTAATAGTCTGAGGAATAAGGAAAAAGGCAAAATACCAAACCAGTATGGGCCTACCATACACTTATGATGTGTTTCACTGCCAGAATGAAATTCAGCTATGCAGAAGCAGGTTCTTAAAAGTGCACTCAGCTTGAATTTAAGTAGATGTGGAAAAAAAAGAAATGACAACAGCTGTGTTAGTTCACTGTTCACTGAAATAAAGTATAATAATACATCACTATTGTTGGATTAATGATTGTGAGCATTCTCTAGCTAACGAGGTTACATAGTTAACTTTGTATTACCAACCACCTTTATGAGATTTTCAATTCTTTGCGTTGACTTTGCACTGCATAGCTTACATAGAGTATTTTCTGTACTTCTCTGATTGTATTCTTTCTTATTTATGATTCTTGCATGCAAACAGGCTTTTTGAGAGTTCATCAGTTCCAGCTGGCTATTTTTCATTTGATGTCAATAGTTCTTTATTGAGCTATTTATCAGAATTCTTTTCACTGCATCCAATGGGTGATGTCACCAAGAAAGAGTTATAATTGCAGGTGGGAAATGAAAAGGAGATCAAAAAGCTTTCAAGTAACAAAAATCCTCTATTTATGCAAGTGTTCTAAGAAACAAAGGCAGCAATAAGAAACAAGCAGACAACAAAGTAGGATTCAAATGGGAGCAAAATTATGGCTAAACATACTAATCTTCGAAGTTTAACATGGGTTGTCAGCAGTTCTTTCAGAAAGTCAAGCTCCTGAAACTGCAACTGTAAAACCATTAGTCAGCTATATGAGAGTGAATATTTTCCTTTTCCAAATCAGATTTATGGAATATTTTGCCTTCTGTCAGATTATAATGTATTTGCGTCTAATAGTTCTAATTTAGAATGTTTGAGTTATAAATAGATGGGATAAATGACATAAATTAACGTTGATATGAAAGACTAATATATTTTTTTTATAAGCTGTAAACTGCTTCCATGTCGAAGGAAAGCTAAACTGCTCTACACTTGAGGTTTTCTGAGGTAGGAATGCATTGGTGTTCAAGAGCAGTTCCTGTGCATTTGAATTGTGAGATCTGCTATCCAAATTCCTCTCTGTGTTAACTATTGCTGACCTTCAGCCATGGAAAGCAGCTAGTAGAGTGACTTAATTTGGCACCTGTTCTGGGGATTTCTGAATAGCTGAAGCCAAAAGCAATCCATATTTAGGTGGCCCAGCCTGTTCTCAGCACATACTGTATTTTACAGTGGATTTCCTTAGGAGATTTTACAGGCGATACCGTACAGAAATTCCTAAGTGTTGCCTTTCACTCCTTCAAACGACAAATGTTAGGCTGCTTTTACCTACTTGTATTCTGTGGTAAGAGTGGCATCCATAGGAGAGATTCCTCCAGTACAGTAATTGTCGTACATTTTCCAATAATGTCTTATGGGAATACACATTCCTTGGGAACTGAAAAGGAAGGGAAACTATTAATCAAGTGAAACTAGGCTTGAAGTATAAATGTGACACTATCGGGTATGCACATTGTATGGAATTTTCTTACTATTTTTTGAGGATAATCACAGGAAGAGTGTGGGTGGACTGGCTCACATATGAAAAGACATTTCGCAGCTAAAGGAAAAACAACAACATTTGAAAGCATAGGGTTTCCACACAACCTGTGAGAGATAGGACAAAAGCAAAGAAATAAACTGGAGTCTACTCTCACGCTAGCTTATGCTGAAATTATTGTTCCACGTCCAGTTACAAAGTTAAAATACCTTTGCAATTTCTGATTCTAGAATTCTGCTGCCCTATGTATGTTATTTTACAGTTTCTAATTCTTGTGCGGGCTTTTAATTGTCCAGAACTAAAAATAACCACAAAGAGCTAAACAGCTTGGGNAAGATAGTGCATAAATGGTGAAAATACCTTTTTTTTCTTGTCAGCTTCACAGCCATATATAGGCTATAACAACGTGTATAAAAGAAAAGATGGGCATAATCTCCAGGGGAATAAAAGGCGATATTTCTGAAGATTATTTCCCCCACTCACATGGCATTCTTACTCTTCCCGCTCGAAACATTCTTGATCCAGCTGGTTGTTTTGTTCACATTGGCTTTCACTGCCTAATCTAGTGAATTCATTATAGCTCCCTGCCTGAGGGCTCAATTTTCAGCTGCACTGAGCATGACCTATATCAGCTGTGGGAAAAGGGAGGCAAAGGTTCTGCGGGTGCCTCACACCTCCCCGTGTCCTCGGGAAGCCATAGGAAGACCCAGCCATCACACCAGTCCAAGCAGATGTGGCTTACATGACGTTGTCTTGCATTGGTCTTGAAGATTACTCTGCTCACAGGAGCTTGTGTGTCCCAACATGAATCCTGCGATAGAGTGTTGCAGGGTAGGAGAAGCTGCCATAAAAAAACCTCTGGCTCTATGTTAGGACAGGACTCACCCATGCCAAGGGATCCTCCATGCTGCAGGGCTGATCTTGAAATTTAAAGAGATTTTTCTAGAACCAGAATCTGGAATCACGTGTGTTGTTTCTGCGGTAACCAGACAAATGTCATTGCAACAAGTAGTATAATTTTGTTTCTCGGTTACATGCTAGAGATACAGTATTACAGAGAAGTTCTGCGGCAAATGGATTCTATTTGCTCATGTGCTACAAATGGACAAACAGTTCTCTGTTTTTAAAGCTTTTTTGGATGAGATTAATCGTTGTGGAGATGGAGCTGTGTCCATTTTGTCCTCACTAGCGAGTGGGTGGTTGCCTCCCACACTTACATCACTGCCAGATTTGGCAGTCAGAATTTGGCAGCAAGAATTCATCTAGGAGGTCCCAACTCTGTAAAGTAGCCTCACTACTCCCTAAAAATTTCCTGAGTTGAGAAGTTTAGCTCTCTACTTTCAGTTCACTGAGCTATGATCACTACTTACACACAAACACACATGTGAACCCATCCCCTAAGCACTGCAAGGAACCTAAAACTTACAAATCAACAAGATAAAATGGTCCCGGCCAAGGAAGAAGAACAAGCCAGATGAAAACATCATAAAGACCCCATGCTGGCACAGCACACTCTGACTCATACTTTCCAGTTATAGATGTCATCCATTAGGTTAAAAAAATAATAATAAAAATCAGTCTCCATTCTGGGTATTGGTTTTTCTTTTTTTTTTTTTTCTTTTCTTTTTATTGCTTGCTTTAATAGCTCTGCTCTTCATCATCTCCAGTGTTGAGCAGCTGATCCCTCTTGCCTTGGCTAAGGACATGTGATAGTTTTGCTGAATAGCTGCAAACATGCTCTCTGCTGGGTACTAATAGCTGGCACATTAGGCTGCTTGGCGAACTGTGGCAGCCAAACAGAAACACATTCAACAGACTGATTTCAGTAAAAAAGTGGAGGGTTGGCGTTTTTTTTCTTTTTCTTTCTCTCCTTTTTTTTTTTTTTTTTTATTCCCCACTCTGCTTGGTGCCTGAGTTCTTAAAATAGTTCTGTCAGAGTTTTCTTGTTACCCATTTTGGAGCCCAGATGTAGGAAGCAAGCCAACACAGCTGGTGGAGCCTAAGTGTCTCACAGATAGGAAAGCTTACATGGGCTTCATTTTATTCTTAATTGCCATTCTTCACTTTATTCTTAACTGTTATTGATGTTACTGCTATTGAAGTGCCAAGGAAAAAATGTCCAGGCTTGCAGAGGTTAAAGGTCTACCAGCTGAAGACCTTTCTCTCCCTCCTGTCTTCATCACCAGGCCCTGTACTTTATCTTCAGTAGTTCTCCCATCTTTTCCCTCATCAGGAATGTAGATTTAATTAGTTGTTCCGTTCTGAGTTCATACTGATACCTGTGCTGAGCTAGTACAAGTGATGCACAGTGATGCTGTGATGCGAAATCATTCTCACAGCAGGCTGGATATAAAATCAGCAGTCTCCTTATACTTAGGAGTACAAGCTAGATTTCTATCATATTTCTGAGGAAAAATGAACATTAGAGTGGTACCAGCCTTCCTGACAGCAGGCTAAAATGTACACAACAAATTGAAAAGAAATTATATACCAATTATTAGAGTTTCCATATAGTCATCTAGTAAGTACTGTGCTGGCCAGTCTTGGAGACACAGTAACTTTCTTCCCCAAAATGTGCATATCAGATTTTTATTTTTGATTTTTTTTCCTGCTAGCTATTTGCCGTCACCTGAACACCCTCATGGGATTTTTCCTCATGCAATATGTGATAACTCCTACCAGTCTTGAGTTACTTGCAACTGTACAGCTCCTACAGGGTGGATTTTGAAACCAGCCCAGTCTGGGATATCACTGTTATAGACCACAGAACTCCATGTTCCTAGTACATCTGTGGAAGCATTTGGAGGAACAGCAATACGAATGGAAGTAACACTGATTCATTCTATCTTCATATGAAAACAGAGGGAACAGTTGGCCTCTCTAAACTGGAATGATACAGATACAGAGATCTGAATACACAAAAATAGCACAGCAATTTCTAGGAGAAGACTAAACATGTCTCAGAAATGTAATGAAAAACAGTGCATTGAGGTCTATGGGGAAATATTTGAAAGGTGCAGAGTGCAACGCTTAGTTACCCTACACACTAGGTTACACTAAAAACCAGCAGGACTCAGGTATTCAGTCCTTGTTTATGCCTTTAGACCTCTGTTGTCTTCAACAGCTTACTCTAGCAGGAAGCGTGTCCCCTACCATAAACAAACCACTGATTACAGCACTTGCAAATGAATGACAGAGGCTTTTGAAGGAGATGAAGAATCAAATTCTGCACTGATTTAGTACTTTCACAAAGCACCTCTTCTGGATGTTGGGCTATTAATTTACAGCATTCCATTGCCCAGTGTTTCCTTCTGCTTCCTCGTGACAGAATCAGAATAATTCACTACATATCCACATTGCCCTGATAGGAACATCAGGCTCAACATCTTAGCCGATGCTGGTAATGAAAGTGGTCTTGTCTGAAGATGCATGTCTGTGAGTGGGAGCTGCTGGAGCATACGTCTTCCTTTCTACCAGCACAGTTACAGGAACAGTAACCTCCAGTAAGCAAACAGCTGAGAAGGTATTTCCTTAAACAACTTCTGCTGTTTGCACAGAGAGTATGAATACAAGTCTCTATACTCTGCACTAATTCATGCATGTGATCATGTTCAAGCTTATGCCCACCTCCATTCCCTCCCCTTGTGTCAGCAGCTCACTGCTTGTGTTGGTTCTGAAGTCCAACACAGTTAAATATAAGCAAGACACAACTAAACAGCTTTAGATGAGGTCAAGGCTTTTATACATGCAGGCTTTTGCTACCATCTGCTTCCTTTTCTAGGGAAGAGAGGCAACCTGACACCTGAGACTGGAGTTTTGCAGGTATGTCCTGAGGTTTGTGCCCAATTTCCACTAGCTGTTTGGAGGACCTGTATGATTCTCTCTCCTTGGAGGGTGTCTTGGAGGCTTTAACTTAAGTAGAGAGATTTTTGTTGTATTCCTAAGGTGAGATTTACGTTATCAGTCATTTGGAAGTGTGCCACCTAAGCTACTATTTTGGTCCTCTGTGTTAACTGGAAAGGGATAAGCGCCTTCACATGCCAGTTGTCTACATCGTAAGACAGTTGTATAAGAAAAGAAGATGATTTTTCGTGCAGCATTATTAGAGAGGGCCCTGATGACTCTCTGAAAGTGTATGACTAAGTCTGTATGAGGTAAACCCTATTTTTCTGTAATTCTTCTGTCATGACTGAGCCCACCACACAGACACCACACTGAAGCCTCTATTTACCTTCTTTCTTGATGATTTTCTACAAAAACCTCGTTAGCTCAGTTATCCATAAAGCTACCCATAAGAAAAAAAGATCTTGAAATAGATAACAGATGTACTTAAGAGTTACATCTTGTGATGAATGAACACAAAATCCCAGCTTCATTATAGCCAGCCCACACAGTCACATTTTTATTGCTCATATGTAATGATCAACAATCATTTGGGACAAAAAAAAACAAACTCTAGCCAGAATTTTAATGTAATCTCAAAATCAAACCAAATCAGATCAAATCAAATCTTGAAATTATTTACAATGTTTGAAGCACCTGGGAGAAGCACCCTGGCTTGACCCTAACTAGTTGCTAATTTCTATCCTTTTGATGTTCTCAATAAGATCTCTGTTTTAATCTTTCAGTCTTTATTATCCTTTCCTACTCCTGCTCTGAATGTCACACATCATCCTTAACGTTCTAATTTTTCCTTTCAAAATATCTTCAACTAGAACTGGTCTGTTCCTCACCCATGAAATTTAGCTTCCAGTTCATTCCTAATTTTTTGTATCAGCTGTATGATAGCCCTTGAGCTCACATGATAACATTTCTGTTCTGTTTAGATGTGTTCATTATTTATGGCAGATATTTATCTTCCTGTCAGTGAGTTATTAATACCTTTAAATATTCATAATTGTTCTATAAATCCTGATGTGTCCTTTGTATGGTGAATCTCCCTTTTCTCAATATGGCCCTTCCTGTACAAAAACATTTACCTGAGCCTTGAAACTCTTTAGCTACCTGCATTACACGTGCCTCTGTGTTTGCAGGTAAACAAATTTAGGACACAACTACACTGATAGGTGCAGATAGCTACATATGCATTCTGCCTAAACTCCAATCTGGCTGAATACCATGTAGTTCAAACTATTTTGTCCTGCTAAAAATAAAATGTTTGTTGCATCTTAGACTCTGGGAGTGGAGTGAAGATGTCGTTATCCGGACCTCTGCGTCTTATAATTTTATTTCCATGGCCAAAATCAGAAGTGAACTGCGGTTCACGGAGAAGCATTTGCAAATATTTTGTATATGATATTTGTCTACCCAGAGTATTTCTCAAGGTTTATAGGAAATTTTTTCTGGTCGTCTATCTCATTTTGTAAGTGCTGAAGTCATCTGAAGTGAATTCTTCTCCTGAGAGGAAGTCCAAGGCTTGTGAGGCTTGTCTCTGCCAGTCTAATTACAGCATTTTGTTTTCCTGCAGATGTAACCTACAGCCGACAAAAGTGATTCCCACTCAGGTAACAGGGAAGAAAATTTTACAGTTTTTCTCATTCTCACAAAGAACTGCAATAAAAGATGGATAATTAGTACTACTTAGTGTTCTTTTGACCAGATAAACTGGAAAGACTTGTTGTAGAGCACTGTTGACTCCACATAATATTAGAAGTGTAAAAATAGTACATTATAATAAAGATTGTCTCTTCCTTTTTTTTTTTTTTTGATTCTTCCAGTTCTGCAGATTCTATATCTTGACATTAAAAGTTGCAGAGACTGGTCAAGTCAAGCTTACCAGATGCCAAATTTTGACGGTGGTTATAAGAGACTTACGTATCTTAGCTTTCACCTTTTCTAGAGATAGCATTGCAGAGCAGAAAGAGGTTCTTAAGTCAACCGGGTAAAAGAGTCTTATTTCAGTTTCAGTGGCTAAAAGCAACACTTTGAACACCACATGGAAATGAAGAAGTGACAGTGCCGATCATGGAGCAGAGAGGTAAAGCTCTTTGCTGCTCACTAAGAAGCCAGCTATACACTGCACTAGCATGTTTCCCAGAACATTTCGACAGATGTTTCCCATGCAGCATATTATGTTAGATTAACTTAAAGGTAGAAAAGGCATGGACAACTATAATAAGATCTGCATCCAGCAATGTAATAAGAGATACAGGATTCCATACAACAGTAAAGCAAAAAATGATCAGGAGATGAAACACTTGGCTGCAATGCCTACTTACTTAATTAACGATATCTCTGGTCTAATAAAATCATCATAGTATGAATCATCTTGTCCCAGTTCATTGAACAGAGGTGTCAATTATACAATCAGTGGACATTTGAGCATTTTTTCCATATCTACTAAAATTGTATTGTTTTGTTGTTTATTTTGGTTTGGGGGTTTTTGTTTGTTTGTTTTGTCATGTTTGTTTTCTTTTTCTTTTGGCCTGGGCAACCACACTTATGACAACATGCTCCCAGGCAAATCCTTGTCTCACATGAACTAGAATACAGGATCTTCTTGGCTCCCAGTTAGTTGCATTGTTTTCATCTAATAAAAAACATCAGTGGAAAAATTCACCACTATGCAAAAAGCAAAGAACTTGAAGCACTTTAACAATTGTGTATTAGTGCTGGCATGCTTCAAAAATAACTGCTGAACATTGCTAAGAGGACTGCAAGACTATATAATTATTTATGACAGGCTTTCAGCTTTTTTTCCTTCTCCTAAATGGCTGGTGTGAGTTGAAAGCCAAAGGAATACTGTGAAAATGAAGGAAAAAAAGCAGTGGGATGCTTTTTATAAGGCAACTGCTCTCCATCTTCACTCACCCATGAGCAACCATACTAAACATCTCCGGGGAGGACCACTATTCAAAGGTGTTTGGACTTCAGATTTCATGATCTGAAATCCATGGCTGTAAATAGAAAGAGTGAAGAACCATGAATAGAAATGAGTAGGAAACTGTTTATTCCCATTCCAGAAATATGTTCAAGTCAAGAAACAGTTTTCCATTCCATATTGGGATGAAATTGAGACCTTTCAACTTTTTCAAGAAAAAAAAAAGCAAGTTAAAGCTTTAGTTGTCTCACTCCTTCTGCTGTTCCCCTTCATGTCCTCTAAAAGAGGCAAGCAATTAGAGCACCAGCCTCCAAGGAAAAGAAACTGGACCTGAAGCCCAGCTCTGCTAGCCTGATGAATCCACATGCCTGTTCTCAGTACTTGACAATCCTGTCATGCATTGCAGAAGAGCGTCCAGCCTGCAGGCTAGTTCTTAGGTCAGATACAATTCATTCTTTGTACTTAAAATAGCCCACCCTAGAGCTCAGATGCATTTACAACCACCACTTTTCTGATGCTGATGTATTCCCACTAAACCTCTCGGAGCACATTGACTCAGCTTCAGCACTCGCCCCCAGTCTCTCTCTGCCACAGGGCTGAGCAGAACTTGGTGTTTGTTTGAGTACCCACTGTCACTAGCAGGACCCTGATTCACTCTCAACACACACACGAGGCACAAAGGAAAAATGGAAGCGAGAGTGTAGGGAAAAAGGAGGCCTATATATCCCACAGAAACACATACCTCTGTTATAGGATTTCTTCCAGAAAACTGAATGAAAGGTGACCAGCTTCTGAAGTATGCCTAGGAGAGATGTTCTTACACCAACAATGTCATCACTAACTCACATCCCTGAGTAGCAATGCAGAGAGCAGTGTTTGTTTGGCTTTTTTCTCTCTAAATACTGGCACTGCTTTTTGTTTGCATCTCACTATCCTCGTTGAATTTCACTGGACTACCTGCATGTCTAAAATTCAGCATTTGCATAAGTATTTGCAACACTCTGGTCATATCTTATTCATTCTGGAATATCAGGAAATATGCAGAAATCGAAGTTTGTAATAGTATGCTAGTCTTTGTATTCCATGACTGAAGGAAATATTCTCATGTTGAACATAAATAGCAGAATTAATTTTTTTCCTCCTAGTGAGGGATTTACTGCTCTACCTAAACTAAGCAGTCTGATTTCTTCTCAGGTGATGGGCTGTTTGTGAGTGATGGGGTTGAAATCTGGTCACTGGTATTGCACATGAGAATTAATGATACCAATAATAATAAAAAGATACTTTAGAAGCATTTTAAAGATTATCACCCTACATAATCTTTAACAATCTGTCACTGGCTGGATCTTTTTGGGCACAGTTATTAACACCAGCACTAACAGCTGCTGCCACCCTGAATATCAGAGAAGGAAAATTTTGGAATAAAATTCCATCCCACGTTTTTAGTTTTCCAGACTGAACTTAGGGTTGTAAACACCTCTGACCTTGGTATGCAGGCTTATCTGGATCTCCACTTTGCAACTGGACCACCCAGAAGAATTTAAACAAAATAACAGTTCAAAATGGTGCAGTGTCAGCTGCATCTGAACATATTTGGGTGTTCCTGGGATAAGTTAAACTATTGCAATGCTCAGTAAAACAAACTGTGAACACAAGTAAGTGAATCATTGTTTTATCCTTGTTGCATTTCAAATCAAGCTTCTGAAACATTTTAACCCAGAGCATAGAGACAACTGCATGAATCTGAATTGTTTTGCTCTGTTGGGAAAAGTGTTTATATAACTGAAGTAAACTGGAGGGTTTACAATGCCTGTAAAATGGTACAAGAGAAAACTGTTGTTTTTCTTCCACACTTTGCAGATGGAAAAGAAACAGGGCAAATCCAGTGAGTGAAGTTCAGGACCTGAGAAAATGTCAAGTGCCCAGGTCTGAATCCTTACCAAAGACCGTTTGTGGATACGCCCTGATGCCTAATTCTTACTGACTTCTCACAGAGTGCCTTCATAAATCTGCTCTGTGAGCTAGGATTTCATACTTTGATACAAGGCAGTGACTGCTCTGAGGAAAGCATTTTGTAGTTTACGTTGCCTGATACTAGGTTTGCTGTAAGGTGTATTTGGGGAAGGCTGGGAGTGGGAGGGATGTATTGCAAATATGAAGGTCCTACTTTCTACTACAATGAGTTTTGACTCCAGAAGAGTAAGGTGAGAAATGGTGAGTGGCTGTTTTCTGTTTAGTGCAGTTACTGGTTTACCTCTCACAGGACAGTTGCTATGGAGCCAGGAAAGTGTCCTGAGCATGAACAAAGTTCTTGGTGGCGTCTGGCATGGGGGTGATAGGATAAACGGCCTGGTTTGACTGCTGGATCGCCTTGTGGCTCCAACAGTCACATAGGGCACAGTGACCAGGGCTATGTCTGCCACTAAGCGCCTGAAACCCTTCGTCCTCATAAAATTTAAAATGCAAATACGTGTAGTCATAACAACATTCCAGAATGGAGATGCTGCCAAAAGCCTTAGGAGTGCAGGCCATTGCTGTAGCTGTTCAGACCAGAAGGTGCAGCAGGAATGTGCAAAGGAACATTATCCTACTGTGCCTTCAAAGAGATCTGAACCACAGAGGACTGTGCCTGGCAAAGACATTATTGGTGAAATTCTCTAAGAATTGAGAGCTACCAGCCTTACTCCTGGGGTTTCTCACACTGCGACAACAAGTAGAAAAGATGTCAGAGTACATGACCATCCAAGTAGTCTCCTGAGACACATAATCCCAAGATGCCTCAGGTTTTACATCAAGTTCCCAGACCTTTAAAATTCATGTTGCTATGCTCATAGCACAGTGACACTAGCAGGGTAGTAAGTATAGGCTGGAACGGAAAACTGTTAGTCCTCAGTGACGTTGAGGACATTTGTGTTAATTCCTCAGCTAGTTTCTGTTCCAGGAAAGGTGTAGAGGAACAGCCACTCCTCTCTGCTTATCAGGCCATGTCCATATAGTCCTTTACTTCCTAGAAAAGGGAAAAAAAAGGGTGATAATTCAGCTCAGGTCAAATCAGACTGATGTTGACTTCTCCAGGTGCCTCTTAGTGGTGACTATGTATGTATGTACCTGTTCTGTCACCTCTTATACCCCTGCACAATAACAGAGTAAAGCAAGATGTCGTTATTGTTGACAGGCATTCTGCACAGCGGAGGACAGAAAGGCAGCAAGGGTTGTGCTTGCTTCTCTCTTTCCCTCGTGGGCCAGCTGGGTATGTAGATAACATTCCAAATTTCCTAAAAAGGTATCTCAACCAGTGCTGTTTGCATGTGGTGGCACTTAGGGAAGAGTCCCTCATGGATCCTTCCCTGGGACAATAGGCCTCCACACTATTCCCTCTGTGCCTTTGTCTAACTTCCATAATAGTCAGTGTAATTAATCAGTATTGCTCCTGCAGCCAAAGAGAAAGGGAAGGGGGCATTATACAGTGTTTCTAAACAATACCAAATATTGCATTAAGACTGTAGATTCCATTGTTGAATAGTATTTTTAAGAACATCAGCATAAGTTTCTTAAAAAACAAATCAAACCAAACGAACAAACAAACAAAAACAATCCACAGATTTGTTACAGTAGAATCTGGACTTTATTGGGGGGTTTTTGTTGTGTTTTTTGTTCTGTTTGTTTTGTTGTTTTTTGTTTGTTTGTTTTTCTCCAAAGTACAGCAACTGCATAAAAGAGCATTTCACCATAAAGAACAGGCTGATTCACTGCATTTCTCTTGAGTACAGATTGTTGTCTTCTCCCACACAGTCTTCATAAATTAGGAAGAAAACTTGAAAAGCACCACAATATATGTATTCGATTGTTCCTGGCTTACAGTAGTTGAATTAGGCTTCAAAGATCCAGTCCTTGTCTTAAAAAAATAATGGTTAATAAAACTCAATAGATTAATAAAAAGGTACAGTCTTAGATGCCTCAACATAACTGTGGAGCCATGGCATGATTTAAACAGGAGGAGCAGTGAGTTCAGTGTCAGAGAATTGCCTTCCCTTTGTAAGACCTGAGGGCACTGAGTACCGGTCAGGATTTGGGGTGTGTTCCTCATCTCTTACATAAAGGCACATGTTCAAATGGACTAATCTCTGACCTGCTTTAACTCACTACACCGACTTCGTTCAAACAAGAGTTTAAATGTCTGTGAAGCTGAAAACAGCCACCCACAAAAACATCCAGCCTCTTGTGTGTAATTACCAATCTACGAGAATAAGAAAAAGCAGCAAAAGGGTAGACATCCATACCAGTAATAGGGCTGTTTTTTCTCTTCCCAGGCTTTGCATTTTCTATACAATATATATTTAGTGCAGGAAATCAGCTAGTAAAACTTGCCTGAAACAAGATTTGGTTCCATATTTCAGATTACAACTGAAATGTCAGAAGTAATTCATTCAGGAGGTGGTAAGATCCCTCCAGGGCAACTCAGCCCTTGGTTAGAATAATAAATAAATAAATAAATAATCCCAGAAGCTTTTGTTTGGGTTTGTTGTTGTTTGTTTGTTTGGTTTTTTTGTTTTGTTTTGGTTTTTTTTACTACAGGCAACATGAGGAGATTACCAGAGAGTTACCACCACGGACACAAAGTATATCCTTTCCTGGTTTCTCTAGTCAACTGCAATATATCACACTGTGATTCTGTCAACAATCATTTTGAATCATTCTTTGAGACTCTTAGACATTCAAACCTATCTCTCCCCTACAGGAAAATAAAAGTAGCTGAAGCAAAACATAAATTCACGGCAAAATGCAACTCTATTAGTCACATATGGGAAGGTGGTCTGCACTTGAGTGATCTGCAGGCTCTTAGCATTCAACTCCAGTGCTCATATCTTACTAGGGAACAGCTGAAATGTTATTAACTTTTCCAATTGCAATGGCACACATGTCAGAACACAGACTGAAATACTATGGGCCAGCAAATGTTGAGCTAACTCCACAAACATAATCTTTGAAATCAAGGCAGCTGAGATGAAATTCCTGAACTGTTTCACAAGGAACCTGATTCAAGGCACTGTCCCATGGAACTGCTAAGATTCTAATGATCACATCCTCAGCAGCAGCAGGATCTTTAAATATTTTTAACAGCCATGGCAGCATGAGCTGAGAGGCAAACTCATAGCAAGGAAAAATCATCTCCTGTTCAGCTCTGCTTCTGTCATGAGCTGGGGACACATGGGCAGTATGGTTTATTTCTAGACGTATGAGAAACAAATATTTAGGATTACCACATTTAGTCCCAAAAGAATGAGAGAAACATGGACCAATATTTGTTAACTTTCCTTTCCTTGCTTCTGTCCAAATTGTCAATTCTTCCAGCACAGCTCTGCTCTTTTTTTTAATTCTCCTCCTCTTCATAATTGACACAGGGAAACTTTCCTGCTGTCTTTTATGTAGGAGGATTGGCAGTGAGAGGAGCACTGGAAACACACTCTCTTTATTTACAGTTTTAGTGCCAGGGAAGCAACTGCAGAGAAAGTTGTCCCAAGGAGGAGTGTGTCCTTTTTGTTCTGTGAAAGCTGTTCAGTGAGTTTGGGAGCTGGTGGGGAAGAGTCAATATAGGCAATAATCAGAGGGCACAGATGCCAAATCCTAATAAATCTTTGCTGAAATCAGCTGTTGACCACATACTCCATGATGAAGCAATACCTTACTACACACAGGTTCATTCCAAGTGATGTTAAATACGTTTTATTTATTTCATAGAGTCATAGAATAGCTCCGTTTGGAAGGGAGCTTGAAAGATCCTGTGGTCCAGCCTTTTGTGGGAAAGGGAGCCTAGATGAAGTTATACAACACCCTGTCCAAATGCATCTTGAAAACCTCTAACAATGAGAGCTCTACCACATCCCTGGGGAAGGAATTCCAGTGATCAACTGTTCTCACTGTAAAAAATTTCTTTCTTATATGGAGATGAAACTTGTCCCTGTGGAACTTGTACCCATTGCTGCTTGTCTTTTCCATTTGGCTCCTTTTGAAGAGAGAGCCTCAATTCTCTTTGTAAACACCCTTTAATTACTGGAATACTGTGACGATGTCCCCCTGAACCTTCCTAACTCCTTCAGCCTTTTCTCACAGGGCAGGTTCTCTAGCCATTTGACCAACTTTGTGGCTCATCTTTGGACCCTATATAGTCTGTTCACTTCTTTTTTGAATTGTGGGGGCCACAGATGTGCACAACACATCAGGTGTGGCCTGACAAGTGCTAAGTAGAATGAGATAATCACAACTCTGTCCCTGCTAGTAATGCCCCTGCAGATGCAGCTGAGGATCCAACTTGCCTTCAGTGCTGCAGCAGTGTGATGCTGACTCCTGCTCAGATTGCTGTCCACCAGGACCCCTAGGTCCCTTTCAGCAAGGCTGCTGTCCTCCCACAGAGATCCTAGCCTGTACTGGGTTCTTTGGTTATTTCATTCCAGGTGCAGGACTTTGCACTTGTCTTTGTTAATCTTCATACAGTTCTTGCTAGCCCATCTTCCAGCCTGTCCAGGTCGCTCTGTAAGATAGCTCTCCCTTCCAACATGTCCACCTTATCACTCAGTTTAGCATCATCAGCAAACTTGGTAACAGTTCTTTCAGTGCCACAAGCCAGAATGTTTATGGAGATATTGAAGAGTGAGGGGCTCAGTACTGATCCCTGGGGGACCCCACTTGTGCCAGGTTGCCAGCCTGAGTAAAAGCCGTTGATCACCACCTTCTGAGGGCAGCCTGTGAGCCAATTTCTTATTCATCTCAAATGACACACACCCAACTTGTATCTTAGCAGTTTGTCCAGGAACAGGCTGCAGGAAATAGTGTCAAAAGCTTTGTTGAAGTCTTTCTTGTACCTCTGTGGTAGTCAGAATTTAAAATTTACGGCATTTCAGAAATGATGCAGCTCTTTGACATTTTTCATTTTTGTCTTTCTGCCATGCATGGAAAAAAACAGAAGCAACTGTAAAGACTGGCACTTTGTCACTTAATGTTAGTTTAAAAGTTGAGCATCGAATCTACTTAGGTGTCTTTTGTTTAATCATTAGTATAATTTTAACTTTAAGTGAATAGTGAATACATCAGAAACAAAGTGGAAAAATTAACTTTGACTTCAAAGCAAGTATTTTTAACAATATTTTGCACAGCTGTTTGGAAAACCTTCTAGAAAATAAACTTCCTTGTTCTGTGATAAATTCTGAGTGCAGATGTCTCTCTTGCTCTTCACTCTGATTTTCATCATGAAGTTGATGTTTTTGCCTTAGGTGTACAATCAACCCCTAACCTTTCTAATCATAGAATAAGTGAGGTTGGAAGGGACATCTCGTGGTCATCTAGTCTAAACTCTGCTTGAAGCAGTCCAGTTAAACCAGGCTGGTCAGCGACTTTCTGAGTTTGAATACTCCCATGGATGGAGATTCTCTGGGCTACTTCTTCAAATATTTTACCATGCTTACAGTGAAAAGTTTTTCCTTGCATGTAATTCATGGTCACTAGCATCTACTCCATTGAAGTAGCCATTTCAACATATGTGTGTGCTTTTCCCAACACAATATAATGAGATTCTGCAACTGCTTTTGGCAGTATTTCTGTATAGTGAAATCAAACTGGCTGCTTTTTATTAAGATGAAAAGAAATGACCCTTTTAACAATAAAGCACCCACACATTTACACAGATATTAGCATCACAATCTAGTCTATTGGAATTAGTCCAGGATAGCCTGTGCAAATCATACATCTATAGCAGCAATGGAGTAAGCTGAGTGCATACATAGCTTTGTAGAGTAAGAAGAATGAGCTTTAATTTTTTATTTCCATGGGTTATGCTGAAGAACAGTATCATCATGTAGTCAGTCCACGAAGAGATGAGATATTTAGGTTTCTTGTTCTCTAGCCATCTTAGTACCTCAAACCTCAAGGTTTGTTCCAATCACCTAAGCGTTTTTCTTTCATTACATGTGAAAATCAACCACAGATCACCATTGTAAACCATCCTTCAAAAGGGCAGTGAGGTCTCATCTATTTTCTGATATTGGGAAGCCCTTGTTACATTCAAGATGTAATCTCATCATCCAGGAAAAACATCATTTTCCAGAGGCACAGGGCAGAAAGTTTTGTGTTGTTTCAATTTGTGCCACGTTCCATCATGCCATGTCACAGCTGAGACATGTTGGGTCTTGCCTTGACTCCACTTCTTCCTTTTCCTCTTCCCTCAAAGCAGTCTGTGATCTTTCTCAATCTTTTCTTGAGCCTCTCATAAAACCTTTATCAGACTAAGTAGACCTCTCTGGAACACGAATTCAAAACTATTTACATGTCTTTTTTCTCCCCGGTACATAAATGTAGAGTACTTTCTACCACATGTAGATTTGACATCTACTATTTTGAAAAGAGGAAACACAAGTCTCACTTTTGAAAAGACTATGCCTGGTACATCATTTTGTCTTAATAAAGTCCTCTATTAGAGAAAGAGGAACTTGTAAAATTGATAGATCTATAAAACTTCTCAGTAAAATACCCTCTGTGTTATACTGAATTTATTTTTCAGACAGAATACTTTCCTGAATCAACTTCAACAGCTAAAGAAAACAAATATTTAAAGAAAAATTGAATGCAGCCCTATATGTGTGCACATAATTTAGGGTTAGCATTTAAAATTGCAAAAGTTTGTAAGAGTTAACTCATTGTCAATTTTGTTTATTTGTAGACTCTTCTATGGATGATGCCACTACATGAAATCATAGAATAGAATCATAGAATCATTTTGGTTGGAATATTCCCATGCTTACCTTAAGATCATCGAGTCCAACCATTACCTAACTCTAGCACTAAACCATGTCCCTAAGTCTCTCATCTATGCATCTTTTAAACACTTCCAGGGATGGCGAATCAACCACTTCCCTGGGCAGCCGGCTCCAGTGCTTCGCATCCCTTTGCACAAAAAATTTTTCCTAATATCCAATCTGAACCTTCCCTGTTGCAACTTGTGGCCATTTCCTCTTGTCCTATCACTTGCTACTCGGGAAAAGAGACCAGCACCCTCCATGCTACAACCTCCTTTCAGGTAGTTGTAGACAGTGATAAAGTCTCCCTGCAGCCTCATTTTCTTCAGGCTGAACAGCCCCAGTTCCCTCAGCTGCTCCTCATCAGATTTGTGCTCCAGACATCTCACCAGCCTCGTCACCCTCCTCTGAAGTCTCTCCAGCACCTCTGTTTTCTTTCTTAGAGTGAGGGGCCCAAAAATGAACACAGTATTCAAGGTGGGGCCTCTCAGGAGTCATGAATATACTTGAGGTGATTAAACGGTTACAGAGTTTATCAACTAATAGAAGGGTTCTCTAGCTGAGTTCTGACCTGAGGATGCATTTTTATCACTACCTTCTGTAACACATTTATGATAAGAGATGGGAGTGCTTTTCACAGCATGACCACAGAAGAATCACTAGAAATTATGTATGTCAAAAATGAACTCCAGTACTCTCTGTAGTGCTGAATGTCTGCTGCTTCCATTAGCTTCAGCTCATGATAAGGATGATTTGAGCCTGAACATTGGGTTTTAAGACCAGAATTCCTCCAATCCCAAGTAGATACCTGTAAGTTGGATAAGCAGTGAACATAGTACACAAGTGAATCTTGTCCTAATGTGACTCTGTCTACATGACTACAAAGAGGGACTGGAGTGACCAGTTTGGTTACTGGCATCTTGACCAGAGTGTTCTAAAGTTCTATAAGAACTTCATTCTCTGTCCCGATTGAGCACTGAAAAATGAAAATCTGCAGCCTGTGGAAGGCTTAGGGTACAACTGTCCTGATTTTTTTGTCCAATCACAGGGAACACGTTGTCCATTCTTCCACTTCATTTAGAATATGATTACTTTAATGTGAATTTATTTCTTGTCCATGATTGCTGATATTTTTTATCCTTTCATAAGCATATAATGTCTGCCATAACTGACAGCATAAATCTATATTGTCCTATGCAGCTAATAGAAGGTCTTTTCAAGGTCAAATTGATGAGACCCACAGCCGTCAGTTATAAGAGATCAAAAATAAAGAGAGGCTGAATATAGCAAATAGGATTTATTTGAGTATCCACTATCACCTCAAAATAGCAGAAGGCATGGTTGCTGAGAGAAAGAGTTACAAATATAGTTTAGAAACCTTATATAGTTTTATAAATAGCCGAATAAGTTTATATATAGACGGGTATTAAATAGGTTTGTCACTATAAGGGGCTCTCTGTGTTTCTTTCCATATAGAGAGGAGCATTTGTGAAATGGCACAATAGTATGGGGTAGTCATAACATTTTAATGGCCTATAACTGAAGCATGTTTGTTGCTCATTAGAGTCTTTGGCATTAATGATTTAAGTGGCCTTCCCAAATGGGGCACAGTAGCTCTCCAAGTTTTCACTGTCACAACGTGGTTAAGGAGCACTTATATAGTATTTGTAGTCTGTGCTGACAATGTGCATTGTCTTTATTTAACAGGGCTTCAAAGTCCAATGGGTATCCCCATTTTGCAAACACAGATCAAATTTTATAATTTCTAAAAATAAAATTAATTGTGGCTTTCTTGGTCAATGTTTTTTTTAAATTTAGAATTCAGCTACAGAAACTACACCAGGGACAACTTGTGGGATATAATAGCAAGCTTGGAATTGTATGCTTGGCATCAATAGCTGTATTTATATTAGTGAGTAGTGTAGACCAAAAAGGAACAAAATGATGATAAAATTAAAATATTATTTAGCAAAGTGTTTAGGAAAAATATGTGTATTATGTGGGATCCTAAGTTTTTGGAATTTTTTCCAAAATTACATAATTTTATACAATGTAACAATACAACACAATAAACTTCAAGGTTAGGCCTAAAATAAGTTTGCTTTAAAATTTAAAAAAATCAAATCCCAATGCTCAAAACATATTTTACTTTGCTAGAAATGGATGTGATCTGCCTAACAACATTGTCAGTGCCTTTGTTTTTTTGCTATGGATTTCCCTTATGGTAACCATTACTGTAGTTGAATGCTTCAAGTCATATTCACAAACATAGAAACCAATCATTTGCTCTCATTCTTTCCACATTTCATTTAATATTTGGTAGTTTTTGCTTTGTGATTTTTGTTCACTATGTTTAAGCAACAGTTGCTATTTGCACTGAAATAAGTATACCCACACACCACAGTAAGTGAATAAAAACCTTTTGGTCATCCTACCTAAATTCATTAAAGTGTATAACCCCACTAAAGTGAATTAAAAAATACACGCTTTAAAAATTACTTATTCAAGACTCTTTAGAAAGCAACAGAAACAATAGACTATGAGATGGAAGACTAATTAAAAATGCAAGTATAGACTATGCAGTGTGACCAATTTTATAATTTGGAAAAAAAAAAAACAACAAA
>VWYH01004658.1:131599-167225 GCA_013399365.1 Pampusana beccarii | reverse complement strand
AAAAACCAAAACAAACAAAACAAAAAAAACCCAACCAAACAAAATAAAACCAGTCAGAATAAAACATTCAATGAAAAGTAGAGAATAAAGAAAATAAAAGAAATCATCTCAGGAGGCAAAAAAAAAGGAGAAAAAAAGAGTGCTAAACCATTAGATAATAAATCGTGAACATTAACACCTTTCTTTTTATTGCATATTCAAAATGCACTTCCTATTAGGAAGAATATCGTCAGAGAAATGCTCTTTAAGAAGTTTATCATCTGGCTGAAGGATGAGACCAGCAAGAGAATATATGTTTCACAGAAGTTTTTAGAAACTGTTTCAAATAACAAAAAAAAATTGGAAAGCATGAAAGTGGATGATTGGTTGATATGTTTGTAAATATGTAGGCTTACAAGCTAAAGAACAGAAATTACAGCTAACTTGGTGAAAACTGAAGGTTTATTTTGAGAAATAAATTTGTGGCTGATATTGCTGCTTCTGACTAAGGATATCTTCCTTTTTCAGTCAGACTCAGAGCAGACCTCATCACCTTTGGAATGCACTAGTACAGAAACTTCTTACTACTGCCAAAACTGGTGAAAATAAATAGGAAATTTCCCTGTAGTTGTTTTAAGAAAAGTGATTTATTCTGACAGATGAGTCTTATTTCTCACAGAGAGAAGATTTATTATGTAATTTTTCCCTGTTTGGAGATGGGAAACTGAGCAACCAAACGTTAGGAGATCTGAGCTAAACTTTATACTGTATTATTGTTCATCATCATGTTACAGAAACATAAAAAATCAGTATTAGGAAGTGTATAAGATAACCTGTATCAGGACCTCTGCATGTATTATAAAGCAAAGAAAGGAGATGAACACAATTTTAAGCAGTTAATGTTGCAGTAGAACCAAGCAGCTACAGAATAGGACTTTAAGAAAGACTTCACTCCGGCACATAAACAGATCTCAGAAAAAAACATGAGTAGAAAATATTAATAACTTTTTTCCTTTTTTTAGTCAAAATATAGTTAATTGCTTTCAAATACAATAACTGCTTCAGATAATCGAGTCCAGATTATCCTAGACAAAAAGAGATTCATAGGAGCAGACATCTTAGAAGTTCACAAACCTGGAGACATTTTTTAAGGTGACCCTGAGTACAACTCTTTTTCTAGAATGGGGTCAAATAAGAGTCCTGAATCTTTTGCATGAGGTGACGTTTCTACTCAATGAGAGAAATCCTGAGCTGTCTGCTTGGCATTTATTAATTTGAAACACTCCAACTGTTACTTTTGTGCAAGCATGGTGAAGATGATGTAAGTGATGGTGATGAAACCAGTGTTGCCATTTCAGATTGACTGAGTGGGATCTTGTAGAAAAAGTGATTTTTATTGCCTCTGGTGAAGAACAGAGGTAAAAAAAATAAATGGAAATTTAATAATGCTAATCTGGGTTACTTTGTTTTGTTTTGTTTCGATGTTGTAAACTGTTATGTACTGGTCTTGCAATTCATATCTGTATCTTGTTCATTCTCTTGCTCCAGGAAATGTTTAGAAATTACCACTGCTATAGAAATCACAGCTGGCTGTGGCCTTTGGGGCAAATGGAAAGAAAGGGACAAGGAAGTTTGACTTCTAAATGTTAC
The DNA here is from genome assembly GCA_013399365.1 of Pampusana beccarii. Taxonomy (NCBI): domain Eukaryota; kingdom Metazoa; phylum Chordata; class Aves; order Columbiformes; family Columbidae; genus Pampusana; species Pampusana beccarii. Next base: position 165,596 of record VWYH01004658.1, on the reverse strand, counting down.
AGATTTCTGTTGCCTGCATTTGTAACACCCCATCTTTCTGAAACAGTACACAAGAACATAAGACTGTATGGGAACACTAAGATTGTCAGACCTGGCTCCTTGTAATCACTGGCGACTGTAGCATAGATATCTGATCCAAGGAGCTACTAACCACCTTCCTTGCCAGCACGTACCACAAGTCACTTCCCAACACTGTAGCAGACAACCAAATGCCCCAACTTACCCAGCCCCTCTAGCAAAGTTCAAGAAAGTGAGACCACCACCAGTCACCTAAGGCCCTGAAAATAACACAGATTTTGTTAAATGGGGCTCCAGATGGTCCTAGAAAGCAGATTTCAGTGAAGAGCCAAACAAATATCTGCCTTCCTGGTCTGGTCTGGCTGTAGGGATGAGGCCAGGGGAAGTATTTTATAACTTTGAATTAGTGGGATTAACTTTGTGCTTTTGAGCAAGGTATACCAACCAGACATACGGGAATGTAAATGTGGCAGGTGCACTTCCCCCCTGCCCCACCTTTTACAGTTTCAGTAATTTCTTGACCTGGCTATGGTCATCCATATAGCCCAGCCAGGGAAAGGAAAGGCAAGGTCCTTCAGTCAACAGACAGGGTCCTTAGCCAATGAAATACCTTGATTCAGAGAAGTTTACGGACCACTGAACATATCTGACCACAGATCAGATTTGACCTAGAGTATAACTGAGGCCCTGCCAGAAAACCCATTTGAGAAGGTCCTCCTCAGAGCAGTGAGTCTGCAGTTAGGGACTCTCTCCTTGGAGTGGGATGTCATCTAAGGAACCTTCCTCAGGGATTGAGTGCTGTCACCTTATTCATGAGTGATCATACCTCCTGGATATCCTTGAGTGCCCTTGTCTTCTTGGTGAGTGATTGTGTTTCAGGGACTGCCCTTGAGGGTTCTCATTTTCTGAGTGAATGAGTGAGTGCTCGCTCTGAATCATCATTCCTGTGTGTTGACATGTAGTAATAAGATCCCAACCAGTATCCCAAACCTGCGGTTTGCTAAATGTTATCGGAGTGTCTAATAAGTTTGGATAAACCGCATTTCTAATTGATTTTCTATTGAATAATTTTTGGTTAGAACAAACTTCAAGCTTCGCACCTGTCTGGTTTAGTTTTGATATGCCTCTGTGATGGTAGCACCACTCAGAAAAGGTGAATTACTCTCTTTTTCCAGATGAAATTTCCCATCCATAAATGGAGTGAGGTGAGAGCAGACTATATGGTTTACCTAACCCCACAGGCGGCACCAGAAGCCTGGAATCCTGGGTGATGCATTCACTGTAAATGCAGTACTGGTAAACTGTGATTCAAGTTGTTTTCTAGTCCTTTTAGAGAAATCAGACAGTATCTAAAATATCATACTACAAACTTCATTTCCTGTTCCCAGGAATTATTTAATTGTTCAATGCTTTCCATTAAACTTAATAAGGAAGAAAGGGGAAAAAACTACATGCTCTCAGTCACTGTCCTGGCCTTATGAAAGTTGCAGCTGTGAATCTCTCCATTTGCATTAATTTAGGAAATAGAAAAATCAAGAAAGAATATCCTGACATTTTTAAATCTTAAAATACACTTTCGTTTCACTTCCAAAGAGTTATGAAGTATTTCAGTGTGCAGCATATGCTTTTTAAAAGTGAGGCCAGAGTCTGAATGTCAAAGGAATATTATTATGTGGGAAGCCCTAGAGCTAATTTGTTCAGCAAATCTCCATATCCAAAATGCTACTCATCTCATTTTTGCTTCTAGAAAAATAACAGATTATAAATATAACACATCAGAACTTGGTATCTTCCACAGTATATGTTAAAAGGAAGTTCAACACATAAGTTAATTAAGTGGATGACGTTCTCTCCTGGTAATTAATATATCATTCTTTCTAGAGTTTGCTTACATAGCATAGGATCATGTTAAATATTTTATAAAACAGAGTACATTGTTACAGAAGGACATAACTCCTTCTGTTGCACATAATTGAAAAAATATTCAAAGCTCTGTTGTGAATAGCTACTGAAAAAGCTTGACCTATTGGTTGATTTAAGAGTGTTGCTTTCATTATGGTTACTTATTTATTCTCATGTTTTGCAAAAAGCCTGGAAAAAAACATTCTGCATCTGGCATTTAGGAAACTATGTTTCTGTGTAAATTGCCTCAAAAAACTCCAGGTTTCCAATACAGTCCAATGTTACTTTTTTTCTGAGCAATGATTGTTCTTCCTCTCCTTCCCTCATGAAAAGAAAGAAAGCTTTTTAATTAGGCTTCCGAAAACTGAAGTGAATCTTCTAGGTCACTCTATGGAAAGTACGCTCTTGGTTATGTAATGTTTTTATTTTTTTAATCTCGTAGGACAGAGATCTCAGATTTGGAAGCATGAATTGTATGTATGAGGGAAACCTGCCACTTTTCTCATGAAGCAGTGAGACAAGAGGAATAAAAAGGAGTTCCTTTTATTGAATGGTCATCACACTGTCTGATCTGTGAAGTTATTATTTTCCATGTTTAACTGTTCTCCAGTGGGATAAGGCACAAACTTTTGGGCCTTTTCATCCATTCGTTTTGCTGATTACAATGCTGTTGCATTGCATGGAACAGGAACTACCCTGAGTTAGCATTGCACTGAATAGTTCAGGTACAGGTGGCAGAGGAAATGTTAGGTTCAATGAGAGATTCAAAGCTGAAAAAGAGAAGCAAATAACCAAGAAGTTAGTTTGTGCTGAGCCCCATACTGATGCCATCCCAATGATCACTGTCTGCATAGCTTAAAATTAACTTTGCTGTATCTGTAGTATATTCACATTATAGCATAAGAGAGTGTAGGTGACTGTTGTTTAGAATTACATTCCGGGTCAAGGAAAAGTAGATTCATTCTTTTTACAGGGAATACAATATCACCATGTGATAAAAGCTAATATAACACAGACCACTATAAAGTTTTTATCTCTTGTCAAGACAAGAATGGGAAATTGTAATGGATTTCTGTCCAGAGCTGATTTTATAACCTATCCCATTAAACGGCATTACATTCACATGACCTGACTTTACATAACAGAGTTATCATAGCACAACTGACTGAACACAGAACCTACATTTTGCAGTAGCAGAAAATGTTTAGACCAACTCATCATTAACTACTTTGTACAGGTTTTAAGTTTTCCTGTTTCAGCGAAATTAAATGCATTCTTTTTTCCTTTTAAAACACATTAAAAGGACCTGATTGATTAGTTTGTATATGCGGTGCACCAAAGTAACCTTTTAATTAAGATCATGCTGAAACTGTCACTTAGGACATTGTTATAATCCTTCTATTTTTAGCTGGGTTTTTTAGTAAATAAGTTCTTTGAATTAATCTGTCAGTACCACCCAATAACTAATTAGTTAGCCAGTTACAACAAGATATGACAAAACGTAGAGGTCTCAAAGATATCATGTTTCTGTACATTATATAAAGACTGGTGGCTAGAAAGTACAGAGGGATCCAGTTCAGTACCAGTGAGGCTTAGGGATCAGCTTGTCCTACGGAAGCACCCGTCAGCTTTCCATCACAGATAGTGAGCTGGTTTGTAGGCAGGTCTAAACCTGCCATGGCAAGTGGTGCTCTGGCCTGACATGACAGATAAAGGGCATGCAAGAAATCATTACTTTTAAGATATTATTTCTCAGCTAGTTTTATTTCAAGGACTGCTTGGCCATTCAAAAAAATATCTTCCTCTTCTGCAGGACTGTCAAAGAGCATTTTTATACTTCTTTTCAATTATCACTAAACTAAAACTAGTGTCAGCTTTGAATTTTATTTAACTGCTTCTGTTTCCCCAAATTTGTGTGACTGTTTGCTTGCACATGTAAGAGTCTTTGGCTATTTTTTTCAGGTTTTTTTTTTTGGTTGGTTGGTTTGGCATTTTTGTTTTTAACTGGCAGCCACCTGGATTTCTGTGGACTAGTAGTGGCCCAAGGATCATCAGTTGCAAAACACTGGTTCAGGAGACCTGGGACATGGAAGGACAGGAGATATCAGAAAAGAGGCTTGCAAATGTTCAGAAAGACCTAAGAAAATTGGTACATGGAATATAGAGGATAGGAATACAAAAGCGGGTGAGTAAGAGATGAAGATCAGAGAACACAGATCCACAGGAAGCCAGGCTTTTTCCATGCTACCAGACTAACAGTATGTTCTAGCATGTTTTTTCATATTAAGGTTCAGTTTAAGGAGGAACAGAGTTTATTATGATACTTTTGCCAAATAAGCCACTTTTTTTTTTTTTCCCACAGAAATTTCTCATTAGATTTTGAAGTGGCCAGAGCTCCTCCGATGCTGCTCCAACTGATGCCAGTCACAAAATTACTCTTGATGCCTATGGGAGATGCACTAGACTAGTCTGTATCCTTTCTACATACTCACTGTTTTTCAGGGTTCCCTGGCTAAAAATACTGCATCACTCTACATATCTTTATTCTGTTAGTATAGTAAGTAAATACATGTGACTATTTAAAATTAAGGCAAGTATAAAAGGGATTTTCTCTACCTTACTTTTTCTAAGCAATGTCAAGGCTAAGATTTCGTTCTGAATGTCTAAACAGTTATGTGCATGATTCATACAGTAGGCTGGACAGTACAAGACATTAAGTCCTTCTCACTCAAGCATAACATTAATATGTGCTGAACATGATGGCTGACAGAGAACCCTGGTGACAGCCAGAGAGCATGAGAGTCATTTCAGAGAGCAAACATTTCAGCAAATACCCTTAGTGAAAATGAAAGAATACTGAAGTGAAATAGTGCTGTGGAGTCAGTGGAAAAGAGACGTTTTGGTGTAAAACAAGACCAGATCTACTGTTTTCCTCACATTACATGCCTAAACAGTTGGAAATTTTGCTTATTTTAAATGTTGACATCCGTTACCAGTAGCTACTAGGATCAAGCAAAATGCTTTTGCTTCTCATAGTTAGTCTTCGATTAATGTTCACTACCAGTAATAACCTCACCTGAAACCTTGGAAAGAGCAGGTCAGACAAAGAATTGCATTAATGTGCACCTGAAGTACTACTCCCCACTGCTTAAAAAACCCTGCTAAATAAAAAATAATAATTAAAAAAAAAAAAGGTACTGTAAGAGCTGGCAAGATCATTTGATATTGTGTGCTACAGTTTCTTTTTTTTCTGGCCATGCATGAATAATCTTGTGAATTTGGAGTTTAGGTAGCGCAAGTTGTCTAACAAAAGTACAGTTACTCATGAATAATTTGGATTTCAATGTGTATGTGAAGAAAATAGCTCAACACAAGGCTTTTTGTGTTCATGGCATCTGTGACTCTCAGTATCATCATGCATGATATGAAGTCATTGTGCGAAAGCAGCAGTGCATGAAGGGCCATGGAAATGCCATCTGAAAAGCCATTTCAGGATGCTATGCACAGTTCCTGGAAATGGTAATGATATGGGGTTTGAGGAGCAGTGATGTGCTTACAAATCCTGCTGGTGCTGAAATCAGCTGTCTTTTTCATACTTAATATAGTTGTACGTGAGGTTGTGCTGCATTGTAATGACGTTATTAGCACGAGTTTTTTACTTGGGTATGAGAAAGATGTGAGTCATGCAGCTTCTCCAAAAGAGAGCAGATGAAATGTTGATAACACACTAATGTGTATTTTTTATGTGTGGTAAGTATTCCAGAAAAAATGATGCTGTGAGGTATGGTAGAGCACCCTTAAGAATTACGTTGTACAGGAGTTTTTTTCTGAGCTGTGTCTGCCCATCAGCTTTTTGTAGATGAATTCTGGAGTCCATTGAAATCACATACAAAACCTTGATTTCAGCAGCTCCAAATTTTATATTGTCAGTTCCCAAGCGTTGCAAAGACGAAATATAAACACATTTGAAACTTGAAATAGATTTTCTGCACAAAAAGAATAATTTACATATAAATAAATATTGTCTTCTTCTCTCATATCCTTTTAAAGATGAATTTGAAGAACTCTGCAAGTCTGCATAAATATATTCATGAAAGTTTGACTGCAGATTATATAAAGATTCCCCCATTTTGACATAAATCAAATTAATCCTCTTTGAATCTTACTGAAAGGATGGTGCTAGGCTAAATAAATCTCTTTGAATTCTCATTAACTGTTAGTACAGCTGATTCTTTGACTGGTTCATTATCATGCTTGGTGGCATATGCTCAAAAAGAGGGAAAAAAAAAAGAACCCTACAATTTTATGCAAAATAGAACAAAGCTGTAGATTTCAGCCTTTGTCTTGTACACACTCTAAGGTACATGGAGCAACGATCTAACTTAAGCATTGCATGAGATTCTTCTGAATTGATATTCAAATTGTTTCCCAACTTTGACAAAGTATAAATTAATTACAGAGCTGCATGTGAATTTTCACCTGTCAAACTGAGTTAAAACTACTGAGATGAGTGCTAAAATATCCAAAGTATAACATTAACAAATAGATTTCATCAACTAAATTTGCTACTTTGCAATACCAAAACATGTTAATTCAGCTTTAATGATTCTTAGCAAAAGAAGAAAAAAATCATGTCTTTATCCCATGAACATCTCAGTGAGAGACTTTTGCATTACAATGTTCAAGAATTTGAAACTCTCATCCAATTCCATGTCATACAGATATGCTAAAGCTATTATCTACTAAAGAAAAAACATAATCTGGATAAAACACTACTATACTTAATAATCAATTATCTACAAAGAAGCTATATAACTTCCATGAAATGCCACTATATTTAGCAGAACTCAGAAGAAAGAAAAGTACAAGAGCTCAAAGCAAACAGAGCAGTCAGCAGCCATTTTCCATGCTGTGTGTCAGCAACAACAGAGCTGCACAAAGCTTTTTTCATTCTATTTCCATGATCTAATATTGCTCCATGGAACAAGTTCAGTTCCTTGGCTTGTGCCAAAGGTGGGTGGTATTTCCAAGGGTTCTCCATTTAAATAAAGGTCCTGTACAGCTGAACTGAGTATCCACGATTGAATGTGATGGAGTGCAGCACATCCGCCATAGCCACAGGCAACAAACTGCCTGACTAGTCTTTTAGGAGAACAGGTTACTGTATTATTTAATCTATCATTAATATGTTCTGTGTTAAGCATAATGCCTGCTGTCATGTTTCCTGACTTTCACAAGGTAATCCACATTGCTGCTTCTTATTACATAACTGTACTGCAATGCAATCCTAGAGGCTGCTTCAGGATGTTTCTTATAGCTTCCCATTATTTATGCAATGTCGCAGAAAAACACTCCAAAGACATGTCTAGAGGTAGGGCAGACCTAAAATTTATCAGCTTCTTCCAGCCCAAACACAGGAAAACTGCTCGTAGCAGATATACCTTCACTGTAAAGGTCAGTCCCTGGAAGTCATGTGGCAAATAAACCTGTGTTATTTCTATGGACAGTATATTGGAAAACAGATGCTTCTTTATGTTATTTTCCTTTTGTGATAACCAGAAGACTCCTTGTCTTCGCAGTTCACAGAGCAATGCCTCAAGCGATCTCTGACAGGGATGGAGTCCAGCTCCCTTTCCTTCTGGGTGCCCACATTCTTGCCCAGCTTCCTCTGTCGACTCAGATCAGTGCTCACACTGCAAACACTTTTCAAGCTAGCTACATTGCTAGCTGAGACAAAAAGCCTAGAATAAGAGGATAAAAGCTTTATTTCATGGACTTTTCCAATCCAAACACATTCTGAAAGTTATCTGTAAAGGAGTTGACTTTCTCTTCCCTTTTTATCCTTACTTCAAGGAGAAGTGAGGAACAGCAGTCACACGGAAGGGAAGTGAGAGCGGTGTACCGAGCCCTGTGGAAACAGAAAGGAAGCAGTAGATCATTTCAACGAGAGCAGTATGTCTTGGCGTTGTTCCTTGACACCACCCCCGCTATCCCAGCCTCCTCTGCCCCTCCCACACTCACACATCGAAAAAGCAGATGGAAAATATTCTGCCAGAAGACATTGAAATACAGTGTTAGAAAGTTACACTCTTAAGGCTGGAGAATGTGATGGAGAACTCTGGCAGGCGAATTACATTATTCATAGTCAGTGGCATTTTGGAAGGAAAAGCAGGAAGGGAATAGGAGACTGAAAGAAGTTATAGGGACTGTACAAGAACCATCTGGGACATTGGAAACAGATGCACTTCAGCTCGCTACCCTTCAGAGAGAGACCTGTGTGCCTAATACTGGGTTAAGGAGGCACTACCAGTCTTCCCAGTTTGTTTTCAAAGCTGAGCGTGCTCCAATGCTGCCGTGACATTATGGTTTTGACAGACCAAATGCTGCCAAACCTGGCTCTCCCAAATGGATTTTACTCTTTTTAATGGCACTGGGCAATGATGCTCAGGCCCTGAAGTCACTGTCATTTTTTTTCCGCTGTGTCACTTTATATACATACTAGTCTCATTTGGATTTTAAAGGTGTGACATGGAGAGATTCTGATTGGTGTCATTCTCAGTGCTTCAGTGATTAAACTTTTCTTAAAAACTTATTTTTTCCCAGTTTCATGTTTCCTTATGTGTCTCTGAAAGACTAGGGGCCTTTTCTCACCAGAAGGAAGCTACTCTACATTCAAAATAAAAGGTGCCTTTTCTTGATATGACTCACTAAGAAAACTGCATTGCTGATTACAGAGTAATAACATTTCAAAATGAATCCAGTTCCACCCCACAACTCTTGCACGGGGAGAGAAAGGAGGAGAGGAAAAAAGAACCACGTGTGAGAGGGAACAGACACCACAATCAGTGTTCTTATGAACGCATAGAGATCCCATGTGATGAGCACAGGAGGTCAACCTGGGAAGGATATTTTCCTTTCTGTTATTTCTTCTGAGTTTTAAGCATATGATGTTGGCAAATATCTAATGCATTTCCACTAATATATCTACCCCACCATGTATGTCTTTCTACCAACGGCAATGGAAACCAGACGGAATTGGCCCACATGAATACTTAGATGTGCACAGTAAACACATGTATGTATGCATACAAATACTAAAAAGATAAGTTTAGTGAAAGTATCTCTTCTTTCCCTCTCATCATCAGCATTCTGAGTTTAACTCCAATAACAAGGATCTTATTAACCTCCAGAATTATATAAAGACATCATCATATTTAGTTTTGAATACAAATAAAATTAACTCTATACTGAACTATCCAGAAGCATTTGCAAGCACTTTCTCCTCTGTGTTCCCCAAAACAGCACAGTACAGTCTGCTATGGGTTCTTCACTTTCTTGCCCAACCCATGGAAATGAGGAAGCTGACATATATTGCAGACATATTCCAGGCATTATAATTTTCCCATCTTCACACTCTCATATTGCAGGAAAACAACTTATTTGTTGGTGTTTGAGGATAAAACAGCACCTGCCACAGCAATCTAATGACCTGGAGAAATTGTTACACAATCAATTATTTTGAATTTTATTGTAGAAATCAGTGAAGTGCTTCAGTATCCTGTACCATATTAGTCTGATGTTGTTTTCAGCAAGCAAAATATTTAGGCCAGAGGTCATGCTTTTGGTTTAAAATAATCTAGCAATTTTGGGATACAAAGGAAAAAATTATAGTGAAAAAAAACCAATAATCAATATGAACCACCAGAAAGGAATCAGTAGGGAAAACATAAATGATTGTCAGTAGAAATGTAAGGCATGTGTGTCCAAGTGTAGATAAATGCCTAGCAGATTGCTTGTTCAAACTTTTTTTTTTTTTTCAAATTTTTGCCTGAGGGGCACTGAATTTCTCTCAAGACATTGAAATGAATATGTTTGGCGTAACTGTACTTGCTACTTGTTGTAGCTCTTCCACAAGAAAGCCGTTCAAATTATCATTCCAAAGTGGTTTTCCATTAAAACTAATATTGGATAGTATTTTCATTGTGAGTTTGCCCAAATATTTACCAAAAGAACTCTGAGCTGAATCTCTAAAGAAGAAAACCTAGTTATTTCACAAGGATGCAGGTTTTTTTAAATATAAATTTCCTTTTCTTAATCTTAAAAAACAGTTTTTTCAGGAGAAAAACAAACAAACAAAATTTAACCCTTGAAGATATAATAACAAAGGACCACAAGGTTTTCAAGGAAGAATAAGTTTGTGATGCAAATGCAGTTAGAAACTAATACAGACTTAAATTTCCAGATAATCTTTCTGTATGAGTATTTGGGAAATCAAAAATATTTTTTTCTTCATTTATTACCAAAATACGAAATGTTTGTCTGTCCATTCTCTAAACAGTTTTAAGACTTCCACATTTAAACAGACATGTGGAATGTAAACCCTCTTTACAGAGTGAATTAAAGTTAATAATGTTTGACTGGCAGAATATATTTATAAGCCCTATTAATTCTTAATCTGTGTGCATATCTAGTGTCCTTACTGCAATCCACACTCGGGACCTGCAAAGCAGTCTGCCCATCATATCTTGATGCCAGGGTACGGCTGGCATTCAGCAGTGCAGAGAACATTACAGAGTCAGTCTTTCAACATGTTAATTTTATTCTCTTGCCCTCAAAATGTAATTTTCAGCTAAATAACATAAATTGCTTACTATGTTTGCAGTAGCATTATCTTGCATAGAGGTAAACAGAATCTCCTGGGTAGAATGCCTAGCTGGATTTCTTCCACGGAAGGTAAAAATGTCATTAAAAAGGGCACGGCTGGGCTTCTGCTTTCCACTTGCCAAATCTAGCTCTTTGCCAAACCTTCTCTAGGTGGAACACGGAGAGGAAATTCTGCCAGGGTATGACAGGGGCGCGGGTCTCCATGGAAAGGACCCTGGGAGCTCATGGTCAAGACAAACTAAACTAAGACACACTAAGAGGGTGGAAGGAAAAATCTTGCTTAGAGAAAAAAGACAGGATAGGCAGATGGTCCACATGCTTAGGATGCCCACAGCAGGTGCTTGTAGCAGAGGCTGAGCGAGCGTCTCGGAGCATCTCTTCTCATCTCTCTCCAAGTGGTCTCACATCCACAAGGCACGGGAGCGACCTCACAGGGCAGAGCGGCTTTGTGTCCTGCATGTAGCTTAACTCCACCAGAGCATCTCTGTGGGAAAGCCCAGCATCTTTTCTGGGTTACATTGCCAGGAGAACAACTCTGGAGCTGCCCTGGCAACCTTCATTTTGATGATAGCCTGTGTGCTAGAATAGAGCTCCAAAGAAGGTCATAGGAATAAGTCGGTCAGGCTCATCCGGATGCCACTGTGCCTTGCAGGAGTGGAGAGTGGGAGAGAAGATATTCCAAGTTTAAATCAGGAGGATTGATTCCTCTCTAGTCCAAACGTGTCCTCTGCTGAAAAAGCTGGCAGGCAAGAAAGAGCTGAGACCACAGCAGGGTCGCTCGTTGGATATGGAATCGCATCACTACTGCTTCTTTCAGTAAAGGTTTTGTTTTGGCATGTGGATGATATTGCGGTTTAGTGCCTGCAGTGGGATTTGGGCTTTTCCAGACTGGGCACACAAGGTGAAGCTGGTAGGGATTTTTGCTGTTAAGGTGAGTGGAGCTCAGCAGCTTCTTTATGAGGGACTATAAAACTTCTGTTGCCAGGGTCCAAGGAAAGTATTCTTGTGGAGACAACACTGAAGAAGAAGGCAAGGACCGTGAATCCCAGAAGACAATTGCAAGAATGAATCTCAGCTACTGCTGTCATGTAAAAAGGCACAAAACTCAAAATACGATCTCTCAGTTTCTCCAGATCGATGTCTATCCATGTACAGAGTTCAAAGTAATTTATTTTCTAAAAAAAAGATAGATAAATCTTTAAATAGTTCCTCCTAAGTATAATGAAAAAAACCAAAAAGTAGGAGTTCTCATCTTGGGTTTGGTTAGGCTCCCCTGCCTAAGCCCAGCAGTGCTTAACACCCTCTGTATATATATACACCCTGTATATAAAACTCAGAATCACAAAATGATTCAGGCTGGAGGGGACCTCCGGAGATCTCTAGTCCAACACCTGACCCAGAGGAGCGTCAGTTCTGAGATCGCAACAAGTTGCTCAGGGCTTCATTCAGTTGCATCCTGAAACCTCCAGTGTGAGTGCAGAACCACTCTGGGCCCCTGTCCCACTGCTTGACTGTCCTCCTGGGGATACAACTTCTCTTTATATCCAGCCTGAAATTCTTCTGTTTCAATTTATGCCTCTCTTCCTGCCTTGCAACACCGTGAAGAGCCTGGCTCTATCTTCTTGATGACCTCTTTATAGGCACTGGGGGGGATACTCTTCTAGAAGCTAATCAAGCCCAAATCCCTCAGCCTCCTCTCTGCATTTTTTTTTAATAACCTAGTATTTCTGAGGCTTCTGTGGCCTGGCAAATGGAGTTGGAATTGACCAGTGTGCTCAGAAGTCATTAAAGGGAACTGATGAATAAACCTTCAGATGAACAGAGTGGGACAGATCCTTTTAGAAACCTAGCTTGCAGGTTAAAAGAGGGAATAAAAAGGATCTTCTTTGGCTAAAATCACAAGGTTATTCGAAACGGATGAATCAGGTCAGATCCAAAGCTTCTAAAAATTCTGGGCAGTGCTTAAGCCGCACTGTAGAGAGAGAGAAATAAAGCAAAACAACACATCAAAGTGCAGCTGTGGGAATATAATCTACTCGACCCTGAAGCAGTCATTTTGATAAAAGTCCAACTAAAAGAGTTTTTATGGAAGCCAGCTTTAGCCTAGTGGGGCTAATCACCTCTGCAGTCACTGGAGAGAAACAGGATCCCATAATAGTCCTGCATGCTCCATTGCTCCTACCCTGGCTATAGAGGCAGTTTGGTGACACAAGCCTGAGTGGGTTAAGTCAGCCTTTGCGAATGTCCTACAAAAGCCTGTCTACACAGTTATGGTATTAGACAAGCTGCATCCACTCACGGCAGATTTTCCTGGCAGCCCAGTGGGCTGAAAATCAGCAGCAGCAGAAGATTCAGCTTTAGCAGAGCTACTTCCTATCACAAGTGTTGGGTTTGGAAGCTTGTGGCTGCCCCATTTCTCATCCCCTTCTCAAACATATGTGAGATGGATTGCAGGGAGGAGAAGCTATATTCCAGGTATCTCCTCCCACATGCAGCTATTTGGAGGAGACCATGGAGAGAGCACAGGCACCATTTTGAGATGGGGAAGGAAGAGAACGAAAAGCAGATTGCCCAAAGCTGTTATATCACAAGACAGGCAAATGAGGCAATGCCCAGGTATCATCTGAGAAATGCCTGGCTCCATGTCAGACATGCTCTTTTTCCATGGTACTGCAACTTCATATACAAGTTCTGACAGTGCAGGCAAAGCAACTTGATGTCAAATAAAAACTAAATGGACTTGCAGCAGCACCAGCAGCAGGCCTTTCATCAGTGTCAGCGTACAAACCCTACTTTAATGAGTTCAGACATGCCTTGGCTTTGCTACAGCAATATTGACTGAGCCTTCTTTTTAATTAAATAAGTTGGTTATACAGAGAAAATTAGCTTCATGCAAACCCTTGAGCAAACACCAAGAAAAATCATCCTACCCTAGCCCCCATAATCACTCTGAAAAACTGGCTGTTCCTTTCTTATAAATAGACAGAGTGTGCAAACAGTACACAGTTCTTTATTGAATGGCAAAAGATTTCACATGCCACCTTCACCTCAATGCTGATAATACACTACAGTCAATCTATTCACAGGCTTTGATGTTTGGTTGCTTTTTCCTAGCTTTGTTTGGAAGACCTGTGTGTACACTGAGGTAGGTAAGCAGGTACATATACATAAGCAGATAAACACTAACAGCAGATATCAATTTTTTACAGTGGAAAGGAATATGAGCCTTCATGCATGTAAATACACGTGTATACCTCTGATCATGGACTGAGCATAATAGATTTTATTCAGATGCTGTTGTATTCTTTAAATGTTTTCTTTCCAATGGGTCACTTACAACAGTTTAGATGCCTAAAACACTCTTTTGCAATTTGTTTCTTTTCTTACCAAGTGCAGCTTGGGGCATATTTGATTTTTTGCACGGCAGCTTTGGAATAGCATCCGTCAGCTGAATCAGTCCATACCCGTGGAGGTCTGGGTTCACTTATATACACTGCTCTTCCTGAGTTGCTTAGCTGTGTGACGTCAACTCCCTGGAGGCTAGCAATGTCATTATCATTACCAGACAAAGACAGTTAGGTAATTTTGTCTGATGGGAGTGCAGATATTGACCTGAACTAATGTATTCTTATTTCCCAGAGAGATGCTTATTGTAGCAATATGACATAGCAAGGTTTGCTAATATTAATCTAAAGGCTGTGTTCTTTTTTAGCACAGAAAAGCTTTTACATTCACATTCAATTTCATCACTTGACATGTCTCTAGTCTGCTTGCTAGACTTGAGATTATTTGGCTGTTTAAAGACAAGTACAAGGTCTTAGTCTGTGTGTGCCTGTGAAATATTTTTGGCAACCTCTAATTTGCACATCCTCTGACCCTGCAGGGAAAATTACCAAGCCTATTCAAAAGGCTTTCTTTCTTCAGGACAGCCTAAGAAGAAATACCTTTAGGAAAATGAGACTTGTAGCAGTGATCACATCTGAAATGTCTTGTGACTACAAGCTCTACGTATCTTACTCTCTTTTTTTTCACTGCTGGCTGCTGGCAATGCACTTGGAATAAAAAGTCCTTGCCTTAAAGAGATTACAATTTACACATTTTATTGCAATTTCCTTGAAAAGCAGATATATGCTGTGCATATAATAAGCATTACATAAACAGATTGTGGAAACATGCAAGTTTAATAGTCCTTCTGGAACATTCTGTGATTATTATAACAAATACATATATATGCCAGAAGTACAACTCCTCCTTATGAATGTATGATAAAATTGCTGTTGGTAGAAAACCAGTTAAGAAATACTGTAGTGTAACTGTTTAATAATATATTCTGGGATTTTGTGCAATATCCTAAAATCTAAACCTTGGTACATAAATACAAATTACTACATGCACATCGCAATAAATCTGATTTATACTGAAGTCGGAATCATATAACATTCCCTCCAGATGTTAAGAAAGCAAAACTAGCCAGCCCTGCAAAGGCAATCAGGCTTCACTGAGACACATAGTTTAGACAGTGCTATCATCCTCTACTAGCTATGGTGGAAAAATAACCATGGAGACTGCTCAGCTGAGAAATCCAGACAAGCAGCCATTGCCATCAGTGGAAAACACTAGTTTCCAAACACCGATAAACTTGTTATGATTCCATGACAGCCTTCCATAGCAAAACCTTTTATTTGTAATGTCATGTTCTCCATTCGTGGTGTGAAGCCTTAAAAAAGCCAAAGGTTTAAGAAAAAGCTCAAACCACTTTATTTCTGTTTCAGCCACTACCAATCTATGTAAGTGTATAGGAGATGTAGTCTGACAGTAAGCATTACAGGCAGAAGATAATTAAAAATAAACTATCTGTAAATAGCACATTGCCTCAAGTCATCGAGCTCTATTTCTTTTATTGAAATGCTGTGTAATGAAAGGTACATGCAAAGTACATTTTCAAAAGAAGGGATACTGGGTTTACCTTTCTTTGTCCAGAAAACTGCAGAAGTAAAGCTGCAAATCAATGGATGACCTAATATTTACGAGGAACTTGGTATGTCCCACACAGACTAGATGACAAATGTCTTTTCACCCCAACCGTAGCAATAAAAAATCACAAAGCCAGGAGGGTCACTTGTGGTTTTGTCTGAATCTCCCTTTCTGCCCAGAAGCAAGTCTTATCTTAGCAAAAAGGCAATTGGACAACTACTACCTTGCTGAATAATGCCAGTTCCCCACTCCTGTGCTACCGCTACTTCAGAGCCCCGGTCCCATTTTGCACACAAATTTCTTAATAAGAAGATGTGATTTCTTCTTCATTGTTCTCAAGGAACCTGAGGATTTTTCTTTTCAAGCTGCTTTCTTCAACTTAACAAAATGGGTGTTTTATATAGCAAAGGGCACTTCCTTGTTTTTTTAGCAGATAAAGTAATGCCTCTTGCAGTTCCTTATTTATCAGTTACAATAGTTTCACATTTCCAAGTGGATGTATGTTCAGATTGAGTGGACTGTTACATTCAATAATCAGATCTAAGATCAGAACATTACTTAAGTTTTGGAAGATATTTTTGGAATCTGTATAATTTTTTTCAGTTTTTACAGTTGTGATATTTTTGTGTTATCTACATAGCATACAATTCCACTTTCCTGAACAGCTATGTCTTTGAACACTACTGTAAAGTTTAATACAGCATTTCATGTTACTATATTTCATAATCTTTTCCCCTACTTTTTCCCAGATGCAACAACACTGTGCTTATTGTAACCAACAATGATGACTCTACGGGTAATCATGCCAATAGCAGTGAATCTTCAGTACATTTATCTGCCTCATGCAGGCTTAACTTGACATTTCAAACTAGGAAAGGTTTTACCAGTTTTTTTCTTTGTAGTTGATACAGAAACCATAATTAATGATTATGTAGCTAAGTGTCTGTAGCATCCTACAATTGATCCTCTATTACTCTGGCAAAATAAGAGGATAATGTCGCCAGCATTTACAGAGTTGGCAGTGAAATATTTGGCACTTTGTCCCACTTGGGTTTCATTTGACAGAATTTGTTAAAATGGCCTTTTTTAGGGCACGAGCTGGTAGAGTGGTTTGGTTTAATTAAAACAAATTCACACTCTTTTCCCTAGCTTTTAATATGTTTAAAGAGAATTATATTTCTCCTTCACTGTTTCTCCTGGATTTCAGGAAACACCACAAGCTAATACCTTTACATACCTAAAGAACAATGCAGCAAAGTAATTTATCTGTAGCTAGGCTTCCCATTCTCATAACCAATAGGACAAAATTGTCATTGAGCAAAAAGAAACTCCACTGCTGTGAAACCGATGGAGTATTTTATTCAGTTTTTATTGAGCAGAATAAGAAAAAGAGATGTCAGTATGTCATCATTTCGTTGGGGGTAGTTTTTCAATAATTTTCACCCAAAGATTAACAAATATATTCATACATATATGCATATACTCAGTCAATAAACCCTGCTAGTCTTTGACCAAAAATACTGCTCACACAGAGTTGGACTCTGAAAATATAGTGTGTAAATCAGACTAAACCTCCATAAACAATGCAATAAGAAGTGAAGCTAGTGTTAACTTGCATTTTTGAAATCTATTATACATATACTAATGATTCCTTGAAGATGGAAATTGTCACCTAAATATGTAATCTGAGAGTTGTAAAACCAATAACAGTGCTCTGCTGGAGTGACAGGCCCTTTCTTTGGGGGCTGGTTCAGGCTACCCCCATCTGCTACCTCTCAGCATCATTTGGGTCTGTGGACCCCAAATGAAAACTGTAATTTGAGGTGCATACATTTAGATAAAGGTAGCTGTGTGAGAGAATGATTCACAGAAGCAATTTTGCAGGACTGTGACTTTGATAAGAGGAAATAGGCGTACAGCTACAGGACCCTTTGCAGGCTGAAGCTTGGTGGCTGGCTGGTTACCAGCTGTTTTCCAGAAGC
The DNA here is from genome assembly GCA_013399365.1 of Pampusana beccarii. Classification (NCBI taxonomy): domain Eukaryota; kingdom Metazoa; phylum Chordata; class Aves; order Columbiformes; family Columbidae; genus Pampusana; species Pampusana beccarii. The sequence goes on along the minus strand of VWYH01004658.1, from coordinate 148,056 downwards.
CACATGTCCATGGTTGCTGCTGGAGCTGTTGGAACCGAGGAGACCAGCACCTTTGCAGGATCTTAGTGCAGGCACAGGACACTACTATGCACCACGTGGGCTTTCCTTCAGGGCTGGCTGAAAATATGAGCCTGGTGAGTGACCAGGTTTTTCACAGCATGTGCTGTGCCCTCCAGGCTGTGTTACAACCAGAAAGCCAGGCTCCCTGGCTGCAGAAGTTGGTCAGTAGGAAGGGCAGGGAATGAGCAGCTCATGGCAAGTTAAGTGGTGACCTGTGAACTGACTGGGAAAAGTGGTCCTTGACTCGCTGTTCTTGTGGAGCAGCTGAGTGACTGGTGTGCAGGGAGAATGGAGGCTTCGTTGTTCAAGGCAACTCACATAACACAGGTTGTGCATCGGCAAACTAAAAGCTGTGACCTTATTTTGCTGTGGGCATCCTCTTTGCTTCCTACCAGAGCAAGTGCTTGTACGTATTTTACAGGTGCCATGGCTCACAGTGCAGAGAGAAAAGCCACAGCTGTGTTAACGTGCAAAACGTAGCTCTCCTAAGTGCCTCAAGGCTTCAATGTGCGCTTAGGTGTTTCTGCTCTGGCAGGAGGATTGGACTAGATGATATTTCAAGGTCCCTTCCAATCCCTAACATTCTGTGATTCTGTGATTTCTGGAAGGGTATGAGCAATCCCTCTGCAACAGCAAGTCAGTGCCAATGCAGCCTTGGGGCACTCAATTTCCTCTTATTTATTAACAAAGCTTTTTTGACACATACCGTTTACACACATTCATGCTTCTGGTTCTCTACTAGTGTCTGACACAGTCACACAAAGCCCTGGCTGTGCCTTAGCCCAGCTTTTCTCACTGACCACCTCTGCGCAGCTCCCAGCTGCTTTTCCTAAGCTCCCTTCTCCAGCTGTCCCCTTTGCTAAGCAACAGGTACCAATCTGACACCTACAAATGAAGGAGGAAGCAAGACCAAAACAGCAACTAGGTAAAGTTAGTGTAAACTTTTCCTGAGAGTGAAAGGAGTAAGGGGAGCAAGTATGGGAAACATGAAAAAACCCAGTTGCTTGCGATGCGGGATTAGGACACCTCTGTGTTAGCTTCCTGCTCAGATACTGAGTTTCTGAGTGATCTTGAACAAATTGTTCAGCCTCTTGGGGCATCACAATTATTCTCCATTTTACAAGAGTTTTGAAAATATAAGTATACTAAAGACTGTGAGGTGCTCAAATAAATAGCACAGTGACAGGACCTGCCTAGTTTACTGTGGGTATTTAAGAAGGATCAACATCTAACAGAAATGTCCCCAGATCCTCTTCTGATCCCCTTCCCTCTGCCCTGTATCCCCTTGTACTGTTGAAAACAACCTTTTTGCTGTTGTCCAAGTCTTGTTTTTTTTAAACCTGCTGAGATTTCCCTGCCAGTCCTTCAAGACCAGTACATTTGCCTTCCAACCTGGTGTCCCAAGGTACAGACGCACCCATCCATTGCTTGGATTTTCTCTGCCAGTTACAGAGTCACACATATTGGCCCCCACCTTGTCATTTCTGATCCTCTGCTCCAACTATCTTCCAAACTTGGAAAAGCACCATGGCCAGAAATTAAACCTATGGAGTTGCTTCTAAATCAGGAAACACCTTTTTTCAATGGTGAAAACTACACAAGCTCTTAGCAGAGATGGACAGATGCAAAGAAGGTGTGGTCTTTAACCACCGTAGGAAGATTAGTCAGCTGTGAGCCAAACTCCTGAAAATCAGTGATCCTGAGACTTTTTCAAAGTGGTCAAGAAATTTCTTCCAAGATTCTTGGCCTCCTCATTGCTTTTCATTATTGATTTGCATTACAGATTTTGCTTGGTGTTCCCATCTTCCAAAAACACGCATTTCAATTCACATTCATATTTTTATTCTTTGATTGTTTTCTTATCTCCCTAGGTGTTATACTTTGTTTATTTCTATGCAGTATGTTTGCATGGAGATTTATTTAATTCATTTTTATTTGCTTTCCATTTCTGTATTTTGGATGCCCCAATTTGCTGCTTCACTGCATTTTTCATCTTTGAATCTTCTAATTTCCTTCCGCTCCTGTTTATTTTTGTTTTCTGTATTTCTCCATTCGCTTCCACTGTTATTACTTTTTTTATTATTATTCCTCTTTATTATCTTTCTTTACGTGTTTGTTTTCTGTTTTCTTGACTTTCCCATCATGCTAGCAGCAGGAATTGTTTATTCATAGCATACTGCCATTAAAAAGCTGTACAAAGTTACCTGCAGTATTTTGTCTAATCAAAGTGTCAAAACACTAAAAAGAAGCACTCTAGATTGTATTAGGTGCTTAAATAAGATCCACCCCTTTTATACCTGAGGGTTTATTTTTTAAAGATAACATTCCTTTCCTAACTTACAGTATCAACTGTGTGGGGAAGAAGGGTGTGGAAAGGCTCGTTTGGTTTCATTTTATGCTTCAGGACAGCAGTCAATCTTTGGCTCGTTTTTAATTTTTTTTGTTGTAAGAAGCTGATAAAAGAGACACGTGGAGTTTTCCAGGACTGTGAGAACCTGATGAAGGAAGATTATCATGTTTGCAGAACCAGGAACACTGAATCTGGAATTTCAGCTCTATCTTAAAATATTGCTACAGAGTCACAGAGGAATCGAAAGACGAGAGGTCAGGTAACCTCATTGTTTGGAATAAACTTTTCAATTTGATGCTGAAATGACATATTAGTTGTGCTTAAGCTTAGCATGCAGATTGGATTGCTACTCGTCTAGGATATAAACTTACTCTTGTGTGTAGGGAAAGTCAATATTCACTCTGAGTAAATCAACCACAATATTTACAACAGTGTAGCCCTTTGACCAGTTTTAATTTAGACACATGAGGATTTCAGTTACTGAATCTGATTCCTGTATTATTGTGCTGGTTTTGGTATATTTTGAGGCTGTCAGCTGAAGTTATAAGTGTGTTATAAAAGACTTTCTGCTTCCTGGGAAATTCATATTTTCAATATGGGATCATAACCTACCAGAAAGAAAGCAGACAATTTCAAATTATTTTGAAACTATCTTTATTCTTTTTCCTTGGTTTATGATCAGTCACAATATTTTGTGTTGCACTTGGGTTTTTTCTACAGTTTTTACATTGTAATCTCATCTGAGTATAATGTTGACCTTATTACGAGGAGGAGATTGTGATTTTTCTGTGGTTCTTTGATTCTATGCATCTTTAAAATTCAAAAGTCATTTAATAATGACAAGTCAAAATATTACAGACCTGGAAAGATAATATTTTGAATGTATGAATTTTTTTTATACAAAAGCCTTCCTTTCTACCCTCCCGGGTTTCAGACAAACTGGTACATTCACTTAAACCCTTCTGCATTTTCCAATAGGAAGATATCCCTAGAAGCAAACACAAAGACCATTAACCACAGCATTTCACATTTATGCCAGCATAAGGAATCTGAGAAGGCTGAACCATTAGTTCTTCTTACAGTTCAGGAACTGCAATTATTCCTAAAATTTATGCTGTCTTTTCATATTCACAGCTCTAAGCAGTTTTGCCTGTCCCTAGCACATCTGCCAGGTAAGGTCATGTGTGTACAGCAACTAATACTCGTGAATAAACACTCACTTCAGGATGTATTCTACATCTACTGACTTCACTAGAAGCAAAATCAGTCACTTCCATTAGTATTTCATATAAAATATCAGCTGCATATTATGTATGCATAGTTTGATCTAAGTGTAACTCCCACGAGATTTACCTCACTAGAATAGGGCTAGCTAAGATGCAGCAATACAGTAAACCATAGTGTGAAAAAGAGTAGCAAAACCAATGAACCCGATTATAGAATTCTATTTTTATGCACATGATTAAAAGGCTAGAACCAATATAATCAGTGATGGGGAAACTTCAAAAATTAGAAGCCTATTCTAATTCAAAGATCAGCTGAGTATGTCATATAAATGATTTTGTAAATATTTCATTCTGGTTTTCTTGTGAAATTGCCACATTTCTGCAGAACAGAGTTTTAGTATTTCTACAGATTATTTTCTTAATATTGTTATTTAGTTATTTTTCTGGGTGAAAGTTCAGCTCACTCTTTATCTTATTCCAAATACCTCACTCATATCTTGATAAACAAATCAAAATGATTGTGCGTGAAACAAATCTCTGGTGCAAGGAAAAGCAATAAAAAAGAGAGATGTTGCTCAGTATTTGCAAAATCTCTAGGCTTATAATTTTCTGAGCGACACAGGGGTGAGCTGAAGATTAGCAAATTCATGACAGATTGAAAAGAAAGCTTGAATGTATTTCAGAGTGTGGTTGGTGTGTGTACATTGTTGATGAGGAGACCTCAGGTCAAAATGATCTATGACAATTACTTGTTCCACTGACAAATCTTAAATGGAAAACCAGGAAAGAAATTATATCATCTCTGAAGAGATTCAACTAAATTGTCCCATGCAATAAAAAATAAAAAAAAAAAATTAAAAAGGAAAACTAATATTGAAGATTAAGTGATAAACCCACGTTGCCTTTCAATTTCTAGTGCATATAAGCTTTGCAATCGGTTTAATGGAAGGATATTCTAGAGGGCATGGAATTATGCCAGACTAGGGTCTGTGATATTATGTGAAATTTCCCTGCAATATTTTTCCTTAATTTTATTTTTCATAAAAGCAAAACCAAATGAAATTACCCTACACCTAAATCACCAGTGTTCTGCTGTAGTGTCATGCTGAGGTTCAGGTTTACGAACATGTCAGACTGGGCTGCCACAACAGTAAGTGAAGCCTTGGGGCTTCACAGAGGACAATCTGAGCCATCCAGAGTGCTGGAAGTGAAGTAGAAGTAAAGAAAAAGCTTCTACTTGTTTAATCAGGGTTCAGAGGGCAGAACTTTAGACTTAAATTTGCACGTCTTCAAAGAATCAGATAAGTGCCTCTCCAGCAAGTCTTTAGTAGCTACAGGAGTTGAAGCTTCCAATCCCAAATTAGAAGGCAGCAACCTCTCAGCTCCTCCTGTCACTTAAACGCTGCAGTATCTAAACTTCATTAGATACTTCCTAATTAAGAGTTCTTTTAGGTACTTGTGCCTTCTGCACGTGCCCATCACGTGTACCTCAATGGCTAGCACATACCCGCACCTGCTGAAGACCCCACTCCAGCAGAGGTATTCAATACACTTTGAAAGTAATGAAGGGGTTCATTTATCTACAATTAAGGCAGCAGAAGTAGACCTTTTTCAGTGGCAGAATAGCTGGGAAACGTAGCCCTAAATTCTGCTGACTCTGCAATATGTGTAGAGTCCAACCCATACATACAAGACACTAGCATAACCCTGATGGGATGAGCAGCTTGGGGACATGTTGTCTCTCCTGCACTGAATAGCAAAAAACTTGAGTGACATTGTTTACAGAAAAGAATATGCATCAGGGACTACTGAGGTGGTAGTGGGTTTGAGAACACTGGACAGTAATCTTCAATTTCTCACAGTCTTATTAGCCAACGGACTGAAAACTTCAGAAAAGTCTTCATAGAAGGAACTGGGACCAGAAATGTGCTTTTGAAGCTGAATACCCTATTTTCAGTACTCAAAACCATTTTCTCATATACTCTTTCTGCCTGGTTTGTGTTAGCCTGTATTTATTCATACAGAATGGCTTAGCTTCACTATAGCTTCAAATGTGGCCTTGCCCAAGCATCATGTAGGCTGATACTTAGGGCATTGTCTAGGGAGAAGGAAGCTGAAGCCAAAGAGAGGTCTGAGTGTCTGGGCTTTTTAACCAAGCTAATACAAGGATTCTGCTAGCAGGTATGGTTCTGGCAGCAAGCTCTACTTCTTTTAAAGCAAAGGCTGGATAAATCCATTTTCAGGGGAAAACAAACAAATAAACAAAAATAAAAGAAAACCAAAAGTAACTAACTAACAAAAAACCACAAACAAATAAATAACCGAACAAAACAAAACAAACAAAAAAACCCTCCACACACTGGTCTGTGGATTCAGAAGATCCAGAACTGATAAAAACTCCCTGAAAGTCTGAATCTGAGGCCTGAACCACAATGATGATCAGTATTTCAGACATTTCTCTTAAAACTTAGATGAGTTAATTCTAGGCACTCATGGGCTGTTTGCTGCAAAGCAAACAGAAGAGGCTGAGTCTCCCATGAAGTCTGTAGAGACCTCAGACTCCCACACCAAGGTTCAGGGCCCTTTTAAGGGGATGATAGGGCTGACACCTGAAACTTCAGTGATATCCTAATTTTTAGACAGTTGTGTCATCTAGTGGATCTCTCTCTTTCAGGATTTTGGCCAAAGAGATTGAAATTTGGTGCCTACATTCCATAGGTGTTTTACAAATCCTGATAGACATATCTATCAGCACCAAAGATGCCTTTCTAACTTCAATCTGTAACAGAATATGAATACTTTGTTAATGTCCAGACCCCAGGAAACAGCTTAAATATCAAAATTGTTCATCCTAAGTCCCAGTTAGATTCACCTGTTTGCTATATTTATTGTGCTGAAGACACAAAGTACACGTTCATACAGAAAAATATATGAGAATCTCCGTAGACATAAACATAGCATCTGATAACGCTGACTTTCTGCCGTGCTTTTACACCACCCTGCAGCTAACATTGGCCTGGAAAAGGAAGGATGCCTGGGACTTCCTTTGCAGAACTCTCTGCTTGGCTGTTACATCTGCCTGCTAGCAGTTACCTCAATTTAGAGAAGCCTTCAAGGTTTTAAGACTGCTCTATTTTCCCATCATAGAATAGTCTGGGTTGTAAGTGATCTACAAAGCTCATCTTGCCCAACCCCCCTGCAATGAGCAGGGACATCTTCAACCAGATCAGGTTGCTCAGAGCACCATCCAGCCTGGCCTTGGATGTCTCCAGGGATGGGGCATCCACCACCTCTTTGCACACCCTGTGCCAGTATTTTACCACACCCATTTTAATTTTTTTTTCCTCATGTCTAGCCCGAATCTCCCCTCTTCTAGTTTAAAACCATTACCCCTTGTCCTGTCATAACACATCCTTCTAAAAAGTCTGTCTCCATCTTTCGTACAGGCCCCTTTTAAGTACTGAAAGGCCACAATAAGGTCTCCCAAGAGTCTTCTCTTCTCCAACACAATAGCTTTTGGTGACAAGACATAAAGCACCACAAGAGAGGCAAATGACACAAAACCATTCCAGCAGCCTGCTGTATCTGGGCAATAGGGCATTCTCTCAGGGTACCTATGGTCTGAATTGATGACTGCTTCTTGCCATAAGGTGGCATAAAGAGGAAGAGAGGTGTGTCCCCTAGGACCTGTAAACTCTTACACATGAGTCCGAAGTGTCCTGTCTGTGAACATTTGTGTCAATAAAGAACATCTCCGAAAAATCTACAGGGTAATATTCAAGGTGATGTAAGCAGAACCAGATAAACATTTAAATGAAGGTAACCAAGAATATCTGATGCCTCTGTTGTCATCTCTTTACATTGAAAATTTCTGCAGCTGAAAGGGGAGATTTATCCCAGCTCAGTGAAAATACAGAGCTACATGTCCATGACCTTGTTTTATCCATGCTAGTTCTGAAATCCTGTGTTACACCTGACTGGGCTATAACAGAGTTTTGAGTTTGGCTGCCTGGGGGTTTTTTTTGGGGTTCCGAGAGGTGCGGGGGAAGGCTGTGCATTGGGTTTTTTTGCTTTAATGACAAGTGTTACCTTTCAGCCTTCTGTGCTGTCCTCTGCAGGTTTGCTGTTTCAGTAATTTCTCTCCTTTGTCATCTTGCAGGTTCAACAGTGCAGGATTGATGTCATAAAATTGAAGGGCACTAGTTCACTTGCTCAGCTGGAGCATGGATTTTAGAGGAAAAGCAAAGCTAGTACAGATATCTAAGAGCTGAATAATAAAATGTCCCTTCATCTGTGTACTTAATTAGCTGCTTTCCTCATGATTACAAAGATCAGTACCCAGGAAGAGAGGAGCTTTTAGGTCTCAGCATGTTAACTCCACACCAGAGGATTAGACAGGACCCACACTGTGATGCTTAGTGTTCTCATTTCCAGGACAGTGCTGGCATCCAGTATCCATCTCTTTTGTTCTGCAGTGAGGTGAAATATTCATGGGACTGAAAGCTCTGAGTTAATAAAAAAAGGGTAATTTCAGATAGATTTTGGCAAGTTGCTGAGTTTAAAAAAAGGCAAATATGAATATGTAATAAATGATAAATTCTTTCCTCCTCCTGTGTTATCAGTAGTGACTATATTGCTTTGTCATACAACTGTTGCAAAGGCTAATCCTCCACACTTGCAAAATCTTCTTATTCTAACTGCCACAGCCCTGCTGAAGCCAGGGCTTATGTCACTAAAAATAGGAGCAGGATTACTTAGGTTGCAGTCCACTGAAGTAGTTTAAAGGTTTTCAGACGTGGAGTTAGAAGAGAAAAAATTGTTATTCTGAACTGTCAAAGCTCAAAATTACCATTTTAATCAACTTTAATTAGAGTCCTCATGCATTCCCAGTACAAAGGCTTCCAGCATGAATGAATGCCTTCCCCCTTATGAAAATTAACAACCAATGAGACACTAATTTAAACTCCTTACCTCACACTTTTCATATCTGTCTCAGAACCTCCTGGCTTTAGTTCATTGATTTCAACCTTACAGCAGCTGAGTAGGGGCTTTAAGGAGGATTTTGGCACTTGCAGTCATAACTGCAATCCTGACAATCCCTACTCATGTATGGCCTAACCCGGAGCCTTTTGGTGAAAATCAGGCCAGGGTGAGCTTAAGTGCAGCCAAAGTCAGAGGCTCACCTTCCTTCTGAGCAGGCAGTCAGGAATCTGGGTCTCAGCTGAATTCAGGGAAAAAATAATAAAGAACAAACCAGAGGCAGAACTGAAACCAAAGTTTCGATAGAAGGTATCTGGACACGAAAAGAGATCAAAGAAGCCCAGTGTTTCCTAGCATTTGGAAATGTTTAAGAAGTTAAAAGGTGTTCCTGGGCATAACTCTACTTTGAGAAATGAAGGAGGAAGAGAATATCCAAGTCTAAAATACCCTCAGGCTTGGCAGCTCCGTGCAGCTCACACTTGAAACTTGTTTAAGTTCAGAAATGGGGCCTTCCTCTACTTAGCGTGCTTCTTCCACTTAATATTTACTATTTAACACGAGTTATGTTCTGGGAGGCTTGGTGGGAGTGCTCCTAAAGAAATTTAATGGCAAACAGTTACTCCCAAGAAATATTGGGACCCACTCTCTCTTGCACAAGATGCAGGAGAACAAATGTCCCTCTGTTTAATTAAGAGATTTTCACACAGGCAGAAGGACTTGTGGTTCAATTCAGTCTTCAGATCCAGGCAAGCTGTACCTGAGAATAATGCTTCAACTGTGAGAGCACAGTCTGCTGCAAAGAGAAAATTGTAATCGTTGGCTCTGACCCTTCTGTCCATATTCTCTCCTACATTTCTCTCCACACAATCTGTGCCACTGTATGAAAGGGGTTTACTGAGTCAAAAGGAGGAGAGAACAACAGGAGAAAGAAAATGTTCTAGCCTAATGTTAAGGCAGTTGCTTAGGTTGAGGAAATCTAGAGGTTTGGTGTCTCTGATGGTGGGACAATTTTTTTTCAACATTAAACACAGAAATTGTTCTTTGGCACAGAAATTGTAGCCCAGGACATCATCCTTCTGAATTGAGACCTGAACCTGGGTGCTCAAATCATGCTCTACATGATCGTCTTCATCTCCTCTGTTTTCACAGTAAAGCTTGAATTTGATTTCACTCACTAGTATGTTTCAGCTAAGAATGTGAAGGGTGTCTCTTTCCCTTCACACCTCAGTGTTCCGGAAATTTACCTCTGAGACGGCAAATACGGTTTTGAAGCAAAGAAGATACAAGGAAAGCTTCTCTTTCCTCAGTGAGTGCTCTGACTGCAAAGTTGTTACATGAAAGACAGGTTCTGCAAAATCTTGGCTTTGGATGTGGATAAGGACAAGGGTGGCACTTCTAACCCCTTGTGGCAAAATCAGGAAACCCACGCATGCAACCTCACACCTCTTCCACAATTTTTAGTTGGGACCTGAAAACAGGAGAGAGATGCTTTCTTTTCTCTAGATGTTCGAGCTGCCCTGGGAGGATGGGCTGGCATGACCAGTGCTCTCCACTCAGCTAGTGAGCGTATTCACTCCTCTACTTTCTCTCTTTTTCTTTTCTGTCCCATCTTAGATATTTGCCATCACATAACTGAACATCAGTTGGAGTGACATAAAATGCCATTCCTTGTCTCTAGCCTTGTGGTAAAGCTCCTCTTCTTGCAGCAAAAGTTGTTGATTTGCAGTTCCCTCATCTTGGGAAGAGGCCTCAGGAATTAGGGGGCAGAGCACCCCTTGCTTCTCTGCACCATGTGAGTGACATCTCAGATTCACTTGACAGCTCGTTGTCTCTCTGCTGTGCAGCTCAGGATGTCCCTCAGTTGCAAGGAGAGGCTTCATGCCAAGGCTCACAATCCCCTGGCACACTCTGCATATGGAGGTGAGGTACCAAACTCTGTGCCTTCATCCTCTTTGAGCAGATGGGTACCTAAAGGCTAGACACTCTAATTACTAAATTGCAGGTGTGGGGGCTTTGTTTTATTTGGTTTTGCTTTTATTCTGTCACATTCCTTCTCCCGAACTCTCAGCATAGGTAACAGTACCTGAAAAACATTGCAGTGGTAATAATTTTTTTTTTTTTTTTGTATATTTGGCAGTTGGTTCATGGTTCTTGAGGGCCCCAAGAGGGAGGCTCAGAGGCGGTAATGAGTATGACTTCTGAGTCTCCTTTTCTGTTTGCTTTGGTCAAATATCAATGTAGACTTTATCCGAGAGAAGCCTTTGGTGGTAAGCAGTAATGGATGAAGATACCTCTGCTGAGTTAAGAGTTGCAAGTCAGTTTGTTCGGGGCATTTTTTCTCACCAGCCATGAATATTGAAGGCACTGTGCTTTATCCATAATATGGAGTTTTATTATTCTTTGTCAAGCAAAGTCGTTGCTAAACCCAGGCTCCCTTTGACAAATCCCTCCAGCTGGACAGACCTTGTCCCTTCCACAGCCAATGTTTCCACCTTCCTCTCCACTCCACTCAGTCTTTCCACCATGTTTGCGTAATTTGATTCCCACCATAACTGACAGAGCAATTGGGAAGGTCTCAGTCACAGTGGAGGCTGGCTGGAAAATGTAACCCATGGATTGGCAGCCAGGCAGGAATTCTCAAATGGGAGCCCAGCAGGGATCAAGATATAAATAGTCTCATGCTCCAGTCCGGGTCAGGTCTGCTTCAAGAACGTTGTACTTGAGCAGTGAACAAGGAGACATAACTTTGGTTTCCACAAATTTCTGTGCCTGGCAACAGCCAGGAGCACTGCCTACAGAGCAAACTCAAAAATAATTTACCAGAGATGTAGCTAACATGCCTGCAGAAGTGATATAAGGCACTAGTGTAAATAAAAAGTGTTAAATATAATAGGAACTAAGAGCTTTCTCAACATTTTAACAAATTCCAGCAACTTTTTTTCGTTCAGGTAAAGATTTCTAAAAATTATATTTGTTGTGTTAATTTCCTTAGATAATAATACTAGAGAACTGAAGCCAATTTCTAATAAATTAGTGTCATAACAATAGACTAATGATCAGCTAGATTTCTTAAAAATAAATCTTTTATTTGGGGTGTATATACACTCATTTATCTGCAAACAAAATATGTTACAAGGTAGATGATGGATAGTAAAACATATTTCTATTATAATTTGAGGCAATATGCCTTCAGCATAACTAAAAACTCAATCAGATGAATGAAAATAGAGGGGACTTTTATTTATTTTTAATTTCATCCATAAACTTGTTGCCTATTGTGGACTTTATTGTTTGATTTTTCTAGTACTGAATAGAAGTGAAAAATTTTTAATTTGTATTTATTTAATTCACAAAATATAAGAGACATGCTTCATATTTTTCCTATTCCAGCTTCTTCATATGGCTCTCTTCCTGTTTTCACCAAGTAGATTATGTTGATTTGACTACACACAAAAATCTTCGGCTAATATTTGCAACATGTTGTGTGACTACAAGAAGCATCTTAGGTCTTGTTGCTTTTTTCCTGTTCTTTTTATCATCTTTCCTTCAGTTTTGTCATTTAATATTGTTCCCAGTTGCGTCATCCGAGCTAAATCTTCTGGGGCCTGTTGATGTCATGGTGGTTTATGACCTTGTAGAATGACAATTTATGGATTAACATGTGATGACCAAGTGTCCAGAGTTTGATCTTAATCATAGAATCATAGAATTGGAATAGTTTGGGTTGGAAGGGACCTTCCAAGGTTATATAGTCCAAAATTAACTTCTAAAAAGTTATAGCAGATCTTCATTTTCTTCCTGATAAATGTCTCAAGCTGGGAATGCAGTTCCTTCAACATTCTGCGCTGTCTAGAGACTGTACTTAAGGTATTTGATATAGAAATCTCCACTCTATCTATTTAGCCATCACAAGATTTTATTTTTCTCTAATAGCTTTCTACTTCCATTGCTCACTTTTTTCTCATCAACAAACTGCATTGTTGACACTATTCTGACAAATGTACTAAATAACCACACATTGCATAAGCAACAATTCAGTTTCAGATGCATATAACAAGGTATGCAAACAAACATACAAATATAAGACCACTCTTGATGATTCCCAGGTGGTTTATAAGCAGTCATGGGTCTGCCATTTGGTCCCTTCAAATGACCTCCTGCAACTTGAAGATCTGATTGTAAAATTACTGTCTGCTTACAGCTAAAATGATTATACATTTACAGGACATTTGGCCATGATAAACTCAGTTCTGACGTGTACCATAGGTTTCCTGTGTGTACTCTTTCTCCGTATGACTTTCTACAAATTTTAAAACAAAACAAAACAAAAGAAGAACAAAAAAATCCTCACCAGTCTTTCATGGCTTTTCTGGTTGGAATTCGAACTCTGTGGGAAACACATTGCTTCTGAGCGCTGCAGGTATGCATTTACTTTCAAAATGCCAAAACACCTTTAAAGTCTCCAGGTGCTGCTGTAGTACAGACATTAATTTCTACTGCATATAAAAGATTTTGAACTTCTAAAATGTTATAGAATTCTCAGTATTCGCAGGCTGACAGAGAAGGGATGAGAAACAGATGTTCTAACAAATTTTCCAGCCTTTTCTGATTATTGTTATTTTTCACTTGTAAGACCTTAGCACTATGGTAAATACCATGTGCCTTTTTTTCTCTTCAAACTATTGACAAGAATGGCAAAAATTGTGTTTCTGCACACTTAAAATTTCTTTCATCCCACCCCAAATGAGCAGCTAAAATTTGTTCTCTCACCATTTTTTAACCTACATAAGGCATCTCAGGCAACATGCTGGGATAAAGAGCTTTTTCTTGGATTCTCAGGTGATAGAATGTCTTATGTTCTCCAGCTATTCATCATATTCCTCATAAGGTTTTATTCAACATCTAACTATAAATAACTTTACCTCATTGTTGTTTTTGTTTGGTTTCTTTTTTCCCCACACCCCCTGCCGTTCTGCTGAGAAGTGACAGTCTGGTCAATAGGGTCAACCTGCAGCCTGATTCAGAATCTCTATGTGCCAGAAATCATATTATATGCTCTTTTTCAGGAAACATGATCTAATCATGGGATTGGAAGTGGTGCTAGGGGCTATCTAATTCATCACTCTGTCCAAAAGTAGGATTAAATTGTTTTATCATTCTTGAAATAGATGTTTGTCTAGCAAGTTCTAGAGATCTCCAATAATGGAGTTGCTACAGCCTTGCCAAGAAATATATCCTGCTGTTTTAGTGGATACTAATGAAAAATGTAAAGCAAAGCTCTAATCCAATGATTTCTAAGAGAATTATTAGGTTGTCAGGTGGTTGTATAAAAAGTCTAGTCCTCTCTGAAAGCGTAAAAATGTGCTTGTGTTTCACAGCAGGTGTGCACATGCATAGCGCAATAAAACTGAAGATACAGAGTCCACGCTTGTGCATTTAAGAGAAATCTAGGATAAATATCAACAATTTAAAGTTTTCTTAAAATAATTATTTAGTTCTGTTTCACTAGTTAAAATATTAAAACACTCATCAAAATTATGAGATATAGATCACCCTTTGGATCCATAAGTGTTGTGCAAAGAAAAAAATGTAGAAATTTATCCTTTTGTATTTTTGAACAATACCAAAATATTTATATCTACTTGAGCTAAAGACCACATGCAGCAGTATGATGATGCTTGTACATGAAGTAAATATATGAAAATGCATGTCTGGATGTAGTACAGCTTTCATGCTGTTATGGAGGGCAGATCAGGTTATGAAAATGGAACAATAGTGAAAAACAAGAAACAATGAAAGAAGAAGAAATCAAGTAAAGTAAGAAATCCTACAGACAGGTAGCAGTCACATGGTGTCCTTACTATTCTGACAGTGATTTAACAATAATGAAGCATCTGCTGGTCACTTCCACAAATGTCTCTTTTTTTCAGAACAGAACAGATGTGGAAAATTCTCCTAATCATACACGTTAAAAGAGCCTAGGGAATATAAATTATTCTCTGAGGGCAAATCAATTCTTCATCTACATCCCCTACCCTCAGTACACACATGTATTATGATGTGTTGACATGAGCATCTCAAAATGTCCTTACAGTCACAATACTGTGCAATAGAAGCTTAAGATGCTTTGTAGAGCAATGCAAATTGGCATTTCAAGCTTTACAGTTTGCATACTGATCTCAAGCCTAACAAGCATATGTCAATAAGGAAAAAAAAAAAATATATGAATGGCTTACAAATATAAAAAATTCAAGAACAAATGTTTATGCACAAAAGCTATGTCTAGTCATATAAAAATTTAACATGTACAGTAAGCTACTTATTTCTTATCTTTTACTTTGATCAGAAGTTTTTAGTTTGTTTTTCTTCTCTAATTATCTGCATTTCATTTGAAATATAATAAAATGTCTTCAAATATAGTGTAGTAACACTGAAAAACACCTAGGCACTTTTTTATAGTAAGACCTATCTGCCTTCTCACATCTTTAGGTGAGATTGACTTTACTCAGTACTCTGAAAAGTGCACATATGTTCTGAAAATAATTATTCTATGTAAAAATAATTTAGAAGAGTGGTTTTGAACAACATTTTTAGAATATTTTTCTGGACAGAAGGAGTTCAGTAGAAAACAATAAAAATACCACATTGATTTTAAGAGGTACACTTAGAAAGCTGAAGAGTAAAACCGATAAAGAATGGAGTAGATCCACTTTTACAAAGAAAAGTACAGTGTTCTCTTATGATGAAAATGTAAATTAGTTAAGACTTTCGAGAGCAATAAGTGTTATTAGGGCAGGTAGAGATATCAGCTACTTGTAATGACCACTATTTTGTATGTGGTATTCCAAGTTTGAGGAAGAATAAACTGAAGAAAAAACTTGTAATTTATATCTGGTGTGTGTAATAGTTTAGTTCCTTTCCTCTTGCTTTAAGTTGTGGTTCAGTAGCAGTAATTCAGTTTTCATCAGCTCTTTAAACTTTTCCTGAGTAAAAATATTGTTGCTATCGGAAATTCTAAAACTCGGTTTATAAATCCTAAATGTTTTCAAAATGCTCTGCTGGTCTGATAGAAACTTGAAAGTTTTGGACATTGCAGAAAGAAAGAGAGTTTAAATTTGTCACTTTTGGTAAATTCATGAGAAATTGTGTCTTTTTTATTTTTCTCTAGGAGATAAAAGTATACATTTACAGTTTTTAAACCACATTATCTCCCCTCTTGTGCTTATACAGTGGTAGATCTTGGTTGCTTCAACCTGCATACTCTTCTAGAAAACATTGCCCAGGTCAAAAGTTGCACCTATTCCTCTAATTTCTCCTGAAAACTTTTAGAATTCCTTTTCCTTATCATTGACTGAACTCATGAACCTCAACAAGCAAAGACTGTGGAAAATCAGAACTTTTAATATTGACTTAGAGAAGACCTTGTCCATGGCTTCCTGTTATTGCAGACTGTCTCCAGATCACATTTAACTCTTTGTAATCTTATCTAGTGCCTGACAGTGTCTCATGCAGTGACTAAACTATTATAGATAAGTGACAGAAGATACAGAGAAGGCAGAACTACTGAATGCCGCCTTTGTCTCTGTCTACTCTGCTGGGGGCTGTCCTGAGGAGCCCTGTTCCGCTGAGACTCCAGATGAAGATGAAGTCAATGGAGGAGTTTGTCTTAGTTGATGAGGACTGGGTTAGAGGCCAGTTAAGCGACCTGGACATCCATAAATCCATGGGTCCAGATGGGATGCACCCGTGGGTGCTGAGGGAGCTGGCTGAAGTGATTGCTGAACCATTCTCCATCATCTTTGCCAAGTCTTGGGAAACGGGAGAGGTGCCTGAGGGCTGGA
>VWYH01004658.1:51053-130749 GCA_013399365.1 Pampusana beccarii | reverse complement strand
TGGCAACCAATGATAGGACAAGGGGTAATGGAATCAAGCTGGAACACAAGAGGTTCCACTTAAATTTGAGAAGAAACTTCTTCTCAGTGAGGGTGCCAGAGCACTGGAACAGGCTGCCCAGGGAGGTTGTGGAGTCTCCTTCTCTGGAGACATTCAAAACCCGCCTGGACACCTTCCTGTGTAACCTCATCTAGGTGTTCCTGCTCCAGTGGGGGGATTGGACTAGATCATCTTTCGAGGTCCCTTGCAATCCCTAGCATACTGTGATACTGTGATAGATATACTTATCTTTTTAAACTGTTCTACTGTCATAGCAGCCTCTCACCTTGAACCAAGAACAGACTCCAGGGCTCATCACTGCTCGAGCCACTGATGAGTATGCTGTCGTGTAACACATTGCAGCAGTGAGAGTCAAATCCTTCTCCAGGGATTGAACTCTGTAGGGATGGGCTGCAGCTAGTTTGGTAGGCTTCAGTAGACCTTGTTAAAAGCACTCCCAGCACACAACCATACCGTTTGGTATGTGGGTGGTTCTTCCTCCCACTATTCCTCTCATCCTTTGCTTTCAAGTTCAAGAGGTCTTGCTCTGTCCCCATGCTCCAAACCTCAAACCTAAGTCGAACGTTCAGGGTCAACACGCTGCTAGAACTGTGAATGGGATGAAGAACATACCTGTAAGCAAAGACTTCTACTGTTGCATTTAAGGGTCTAAATCTCGATGATTCAAAAATCCAGAAATTAAAAAAAAATAGTAAAAATATTTCTTTTGGAAAAAGCTGTATATTCAGTTTTCTGCTGGAATATGCAGTTCTGTCAAATCTTTTGACCGAAACAAGGCAGCCTAGGAGACCTGCCCCACTTACCCACATCTCTGTCTCTCCCTGACTGCTTCCATGAGTGCCCCAGCTGGATGCCAAGGACTTCTAGGCTCTGTATGCCCTACCATTTTTTTCCTCAAATTACCTATCAGATTTCTTCCTATAACAGTGGCACTTCTGAGGTTTTGGGCTCCCCACATACCCCGAGAATGGTTCTGAAAGGCAGCTGAGGCCCTGGTTCCTCTAGTTAGCTGCTCCTCACACAGCCAGTCCCCCACCACCCAGAGTAGGCTGGGGCAAAAACCAAGAACTGCCTGGCCAAATGAGTTACCCATGCTGGACAACAGGCCTGAAACTCTGCGTTTATGGGTACCTGAATTCAATGTTTGGAGATTTGGTTCCCTTAAAAATATCATCTTAAAAAGAATATATTCCCTACTTCAAAATGAGCAGAGAAATTATATTGTTTTTCCCGACCAGTTGTAGTTCAGTCTCTGTTGCTAATTTAGAGGGAGGACTGGTTTGGTGATTCATAGCAAGAGAATAACTCTTTAAAGTACATTTTGTGCTGAAAAGAATTAGGATAACCTTTAATTTATAGTATGAGTCACCAAAAGATATATTTCACAGTTCATTCATCATACTTCCACTGTGTGATCCACTGGACTGGAGGTGTGTCTTGAGCCTGCCTCTGTCAGCAGCTCTGCACCTAGAAGGGCATGTTGTGACCGCTGTGTTCATGCTGGGACTGACCCTCTCTTCTCATCTGAGAGCCGCTGAGCTGCTGCCACATGATGGAGGAGGCTGTTCACATTGCTCCAGGCCACCCTAGAGGAGAAGCTGCACTGGACACCTCCCATCTTGAGGTTGTTCCAGTCTCCAGAAATGTCCACGTGGGCAAGGACCAAAGCAGGAACTACTCCCTGGCCACCTGCAGCCTTCATCAGGGAGAAGAAAATCTGCTTCACACCTTGCGCTGGTGGGACAAATCAGCCTCCTCTGCCTCCCCAAGCCTGAGGTTCGCAAGGACTTTAAACACCTCCAAAGATAGGTTACAGCTGGGAAAAAAAAAAAAAAAAAAGGATGTGAGGATCGCAGATTCACAAGCGGGCCCCTAGAAGTCAGAGTTAGTGGAGGTTTCACTCCCTTGTGGATCTAACCCTGAGGGATCGCTGAACAGCACACCTGTTACAACAGCTGCTCTTGGCTATATCCAGTTTCCAGAAGTCCTTGAAAGCCTCTGGAGTGTTTTGAGAAGTGAGTGATGACATGGGCTCCTTCGGGGAAGTCCCCTCCAGCTGGCAGGTTATGTCATCACCAGGTCTGACTTTGTATGGCGTGACTTGTGCAGTCACACCAGCCCTGGACTTAAAGGACCCCTACAAGGGGCATCTCATTTTACCAGACAGTCTGGGAATGGAGGATCTTTTTCCTATATTCAGTAAGCATGCTTTTCAATCTACAAATGTGTGTGGATGTGGTGGGTTTTGTTGTTTGTTTTTTTTTTTTTTTTGTCAATTGTATCTTTCCCAGGATCCCTCTCCAACAAGCAGAAGGTATTTCTGCTGTTCCTTGCTCTCATTTCCGTGTAGGGTTACAGTTCACCTAGTGTACCAGCACTTATCTTCATTCTTGCCAAGCGTCATCTGAGGCAACACCATTGAATTTTTATACAAATGACATCACAGAACAACTCATTTTTGTTAATTTTAACTTCTAGTAAATGGAGATAAAATATGATTGATAGGGAAAGAATTAAGGAATTTAATTAAAGAATACTGTAGCTTCATTTCTGTGCACCATATCCTTCCCTCTACCACAAAGTAAAGGCTGAGCAGGCATTCTGATTTATAAGGACATGAAATACTGCAGCTTGCCTGCTTTTGCTTGCTTGATGCATTCACTCTTGTACTCACTCGTCTTGTAGCTTTAACCTACTTGCCTAGCAGCTGCACCATGTTCTTCAAAGTGTTACATGACACTTGTGGACAAAAACAAGCTTGAATCATGAGTTTTCCATGCTTTGAGGCTGCAAGAATTTCATTCATTGCAGGATGCATAGAGAAGAGGGGAGGATTTTGCTGTGTCACTGATATATTTATTCGGCTTCTGTTACTTAAGTGTTGCTACACTTTTGGGGCAGTTTTAAATACATTTTATGTTATATTTATTTGCTCTCAAAGAGGCTAAGCAACTAACCTTCAACATTTCCAAACTTCTGTGTTCCCCACACAGCACAGCGCCAGCACAGCCACAGTGCCTTCCGCCGTAAAGTAAGATAAACTCTGTAGTTATCAAAACCACAACAAACCAATTGGCTGGTTTTGTGTTCCTGTTCCCCCTTCACAGTTGCCAGAATAGCATACTGCAGAGATAACTGTTCTCTGCACACCTTTGGGAAGTCATTCTTCAGGTATTGTAAGTTGGAAATGGCAAAAAATGCAAATGAAATCGGCTGCTTATTGCCAGCACTCCAAACTAAACAAAGTTCAACAGCACTGAGGACTACCTGCTGTTATCTGCAATTTCAGCCTAAAACAAGCACTGCTGAAACAGAAAAATAATTTATCTAAGTATTCCATCAGTCCTGTATTCTCCCCCTGTGGAAGCCTTTTGGCTGGCCCATTAGCATCCCATATAAAAGCTCGTGGCTTTTGTTCCTATGGACAGCGTATAACATTCCTAGCAGAACAGCTGCATGTTCACTTCAAAATTGTTTTGGTGACATCTGTTTGTAACAGTTCAGCTGCAGTAGGAGTGAACATACTTGAGGTGAGGTAAGAGTCTAAGAGAGCTGAAAAGGAAAGAATATTGCATGAATAAACAACTAGAATACGATGAACATTTAAGTTTGACACAACTTTGGGACTGATAAATTCAGGTACTATTTATAAGGGTTCTACGTGCAAGAATCTAAAAAAAAATTTTGATTGCCAAATTCTGCCCTTTGTACAAATTCATAAAGTGTCTTACACTATGTCGCAACCTCAGTCTGTTCCCTCTCTCAGTGAGATATCAAAGACTTATTTCTATGAAAGAGAAGAAACTAAGTACCTGAGTTTAAAAATGGTAGTCCCAGCATAAATTCAAACAACCTTAAGGCAGTATTCAGTTGTGTCAACTTCACAAAATTTCCCTTGAACCCAGTGCAATAGCACGAACTAATGGCTGTTTGCAGCCCTCCTTCAGCCATGCCAGGATAGCTTAAAAATGCTGAATTGGAGCAGCAGAGCCAGGTGTGAAGTTCAGTGCAAGAGAGGAATCTTGTTTGTTGATTCTGAGTAACTTAAATGGCACTTAGCACCCTGAGAACATGTATTACCTCCCCCAAAAATGCACTGAGGGACCTATTCATGCACCCTTAAAGGTGTCTAGTACCATGTGAAACACTTCAAGGTATCCTGCCTGGCTCTAGCGGTGCACAAATCTGCAGGTCCTATGTTATATCTGTCATTTCCCTGCAGATAGCCAGGACATTGCAAATAGTAATAAGTGCCAAAATGTGAGCAGCAGAACTAAGCCTAAGAGGTCATCAAGCTTGTATAGAAAGGGATGCTTGAACTGAGCAACTACACTATTAAGGCTGCCTGACCAACTTTGATTCAGATCTTCATGTATATATACGGAGATGTAGTCTTAAATTATATTCCCTATTTCTGGTCCCATTCTCCATGCTCTCAATTCACCTCTAACTGCCGAGTCCTGCAGCTTCCTCTCCTCCCATCTCTTTCTTCTTCCTTATGCCTAGCATCCCACTGAGCCATGGTACGCAGCTGCAGTACCTGCATTTACACAAGGAACATAATTTTCTGGCAGTTCAGCAAATTTCTAGCATGTTGCCACAGATGGCACGGGGGAGGAATGGGGCTTCTTCATTAAAGTCTCAGTAGTCTCTACTGAACAAACAGAATTTTTTCTGAAATATTCCAGCTTGACAAAGATCACAGACAGATAAAAGTAGATTCTTCGTATAAATGTTGCCTGCTGCCCCATAGATAGAACTTGCCTCAAAGACAAGAAGACTAATGCAGCTGAGAAATAATCTTTCTAGCGTGAGCTGAAGAACCTTATTTCCTGCAGATATACCCCCTTTTTCAAAGATCTGAATAGAAAACAAAATAAACCAGCCAATGGCAGTGTTGAATGCAAAAAAAAAAAAATCAACCTCAGTGACTACTCTTATGTGAGTATCAAAAATTGGACCTTTCTGGAAGTATCACACAAACTTCAACTGTACTTGTCCTACCAGACAAGCCTCTAAGAATGCAAGTGAATATTATACAGTAAGAACCACATGACTAAATTATCTAATATAGCAATATATTCCATTTGAATAAATTCACATAATGCAACCTGAATATTGAAATTCCTTTCTATAAAGGCCTGAAACAGGTAGACAGTTGTTTGTGGGGAACTAAGCATCCAAGTACCGTACCACCTGTATTACACCAATGAAGATGTATAGCTTGGGGGGCTAGTCTTGAAGGAAATTATAATGTAGCTGACTGACATCTTGCATTTGATTCTCTGAAAGCAGGACAAAGATTGAAGCAAGGTAAAGCCTGATAGAAGATAAAAAGGAAGGTTCTAGATCTGGCTACGGCAGAGGCGTGGTTTGGATCTGGGCTAATAAGAGTAGGAGTTCACCAACATGTACTCCAAAGTAATGTTTGGTCCTTCATATGTCATACATAATAACATTTTTTTTCATGCCAGCTACTGAAATACTTTAAGTAATGAAGAGGATTGTATGTAACATTTGCTGCAAATTGTAAGTCAGTACTGCTGTTATCTCCCCAAACCCTCACTCCCATCTCGCTGACCCAGCAGCAAGTGCTTGTGTCTCAGATCAATAATCCAGGCTCATTTTTCAGGTCAGATTTATCTTTATCTAAGCAAAAAGGCTGTATCTTTGCCACTGGATCACCTGTCAGATACGGCCTTCTTGCACAGCTAAGCACCTACAACTCTAATCCATACCCTCGTCCTCTCAGATCATAGTTCCTACCACCAACTTCTTTCTTGCTAGTCTTCTTCCACATGTATAATTTTGAGTCTGTTGGTTTTACTATGTCAGCTCTCTTTTCAGCATCACTCACTTTTGGTCAGCCATAGCATACATCACTTACCAGTGTTCACCATTAGTGTCCCAGGTAGCTCATCCTACCTTACCTATGGTCATTCAGTGCTTAGCAGGACTTCACCTCTTGCCTTCAGCCAGCCAATCTTCCAGCTTCTTAGGTGAGAGCAACAGTGAAAACAGTTAGGTCCCATATAGCACCAGAAACAGGGCAAAGGAAAAATAAAAGACGTAAGCAAGACAAAGAAAAAGAGAATATAATCTGTTATGATTCCTTCTGCTCCTACAACAGAACCCTTATTCTCTACTTTGGATTTTTAATTAATATAGTTGCTTTTTAACTACCTGTTTTCTAGCACGGGAATTACAAAAGTGTCACTCAGAGCTTTGATGACTACATCTCTTCAAGATCCTCTTGATGTCTTTCTGGATGTTATCATAGAATCATTTCAGTTGGAAGAGACCCTCAGGTTCATCGAGTCCAAGCATAACCTAACTCTAGCACTAAACCATGTCCCTAAGAACCTCATCTAAATGCCTTTTAAACACTTCCAGGGATGGTGACTCCACCACTTCCCTGGGCAGCCTGTTCCAATGCCTGACAGCCCTTTCTGAGAAGATTTTTTTTCCTAATCTAAATCTCCCTGGCACAACTTGAGGCCACTTCCTCTTGTCCTGTCACTTGCTACTTGGGAGAAGAGACCAACACCCTCCATGCTACAACCTCCTTTCAGGTAGTTGTAAAGAGCAATGAGGTCTCCCCTCAGCCTCCTTTTCTCCAGGCTGAACAGCCCCAGTTCCCTCAGCTGCTCCTCATCAGACTTCTGCTCCAGGCCCCTCAGCAGCTTTCTCTCCCTCCTCTGCACCCTCTCTAGTACCTCAGTGTCCTTCTTAGGATGAGGGGCCCAAAACTGAACACAATATTCAAGGTGGGGCCTCACCAGTGCCAAGTACAGTGGCACAATCACTCCCCTGGTCCTGCTGGCCACAATATTCCTGATACAAACCAGGATGTTGTTGGGCTTTTTGGCCACAGATTTCATACTACAGTATAAACAAAAGGTGCACTTTCAAAATATGGTGATATTTTCTATCTTGCAGTGATTGGTAAATCAAACCAAGAAGCGTGAAAGAGAAATCTAAAGAAACCGGTGTTTTCAACACAGTTAAAATTGTACTTTTTTTAAGATTTCTGTCAATCTTTAAAACATATTCTCTTGCTTTGCATAGCCCTGACACCTTGATTTTAAGGACTCGTTCCGACTTCCTTCTGAACTTGGCTAATCTTCCTCTTTGGACACTTGTATGAATCATGTCCTTCACTTTCATTTTTGCATTCTTCCTTCTCCGGGATTGCTTACTCAAATACTGAGCTAGGGTCTCAACAGATGTCAACATATACTGCTTTACTAGCTTTCAAGGTGTCAGGCTAGTTTATGCAAGATGAGGATATGGGGCACAGTTTTAAATTTTATCTCATCATAGGAAAAATATATATCAACATTTCTCTGCTTGGTACTTCATAGGCTGCAATAATAAGAACTTCTACTTTTTGCCCTCATTTGATTACCACGAGATATTCTTAGCTTCTAAATGTTAATTATCTGTGCAAACAGGAAGATACCTGTTTACACTGGGTACATCCAGCTATCACTGAAATACTTCCTAGGCCTGGATTTTTCCTTCTGAACCAGATGCAATTCCTTTTCAGTGATTTAATTGCTTCCTTTCCATTTAATTGCTTTGAGGATTAACTGCAGGCAAGTGTACTCCAATAATAGGCTCATCTACAAAGAACAGGAAGCTTTCCCTGTGGCCCAGGGAATTCACCACTTCCGACTGCAGCTCAGCTATATGGCTATCAAGTTTCCCTTTGCCCCTGGGCTTTATGTGTCACCTTGTCTGTTTGGGCATAAGGAAATGTCATGAGATGAACTGCTTGCTCTTGAATTCACATACAGAGCTCCTGGCAGGAAATAAGAAAATCTTTCTTCTCATCAGGGCAAAAGATACAAATATTTCAGGAGAAAGTATTAATTATATATAATTAATGGCATCTGGAATAGTTTCCATCAATAAATTTCTGGGAGAAAAAAGTTAAAACTGGGCAGCTTTTTGTTTGTTCACAACCTTTGGGCAAAGATAATTTTTGGTCCTAACATGCATAGTGAAAAGCAGTTGATCCAATCTGCATTTCATTAGAACTTCTTTGCTTGAAAACTGGGACTGAGATTATTGCTTTCTGTAGCTAAAAATGATACATCATGGGATTGATTTCACCTTCTTAGGTGAAGGCTGAGCAATATTTTGAGACAATTTGCACTTCATGGATTGCAGGATTTACAAACACTTCTTTTAACTTCAGGTTACACTGAAGCCGATCAGAAAATGTTATGCTGAACTTGTGCTTCATGACTGTGAGCTCCACACACCTGTCTGACCCTTTGCAAGAACCAAATATAATACACGCACATAACCCAGCACCACAGCGTCTTGCATATACATTGGTTAAAAGAAGTTCATGGGATCCAGGTGGGGAAAAAGGACCAGGAAACTCTTCACAAATAGGATGGTTGAAATTTGCAGATAAAAGAAAAGCCACTCTAGCCCCTCGCCCTTTCTATAACACAATGCTCTCTTGTTTATGTGTCAAGAGAATTAAACTGAAAGAGTTCTGTAGCTAATGCTAAAGCAAATTATACTGCCTTGGGTTTTATTTTGCAGACAATGCTTGGGGTATATTTTTAGTCAAGAGTACTTTTCTTCCAAAAGTAGTTGTGCACAAAGTATTTTTCTGTCTCTTCAAATTCTAAGAACATTTCTTTTTATAAATGAAAGGCTTATGACTCACTAAATAATAAACATCAGGTGAAGAACGTATAAAACACATTTTTTGTTTTCCTTTTTTTTTTTTTTCAGTTTAAATTCAACCAAAGTAATTTGGTCTCCAATTTGTTCTCATTGATAGAAAAACAGTCATCTTAAATTTGGTAAAAGTTTTAATGAGCTTTCAGGTGCTTCCATTTAATCAAATTTTTGAGGTGATTTTTGTTGTCTCCTTTAATCCCAGGTTTTGTTTCTATATTTCCTTTTACGCTGCTTGTGGTAGGTGGAAGGAGACTTTCCCTTGTCCTGCCCATCAGAGGTACTGCCTATTTATTAAGATGTACAACAGTAAATACATGTCAAATGCAGATAGGTGTGGGGAATAGGAAGAGTTGCTAGGTGCTTTGTATGATCTACATCTAAATCTAAGAGTTTTATGTAAAAAGCTGGGGAACTGGTGGGGGTAATACCTAGCCTGTTTTCCAGGTGAAAGATTTCTTTTGCAGCCAGTCTGAGGGACAGGGATGTCTGTCTGCCAGTCTCATTCAAAAAAAACTTCTCAGGACCTGACCAGCTCCTTCCAGCTTGACGAAGGAAGGCTTACCCACAGACATGGCTATGGCAGTCAGTGTACACAGCTCGTGGGCCAGCTCTGGAGCTAAATCTCTGCCATAGATCCCTAGGGAAAAGGCACCAGGCATTTACCCAGGCAAGGGAAGCACCACCCTGACCATTTCACATGCACCTGGGTCTGGGGTAGCCAGGGCAGATATCAACTCTTGGCCAGCCTCCAGGCTAAACAAATGTAGGCAGGGAATACAGGAAGGAAGAAGGATTATTATGATGGGGAATAGAGGAAAAGAGAGAGAACTGGGGTTAATCCGTACAGGAACAGAAGTGAGGTGTTGAATGTATTTTGACAAGGTATTATAGAAGGTTTAGGGAAAAATAAGGATAGGGTAGTGCTGGGAAGTCTGCAGTATGATAATAATAAAGGGAAGTCCTTAATGCATTCTGATATATACCTGACTTGTACACCCTGTACCACGAGTTTCAAGAGAGAAAAAACCCAAAAGGTCTGACTAAGTGAAAAGTTCAGATAACAACCCACCAAGAGAAAAGCTGCAGCATTAGGCACAAAGAGACTCAAACACAGGAAAACTTTCTGGAGACCCCAATGTTGGGAAAGCCTCAGTCAGGCAGTGTTTCCTATAGGCCTCTCGAGAATGTGCTTTTTCAGTCAGAGTCCTCACCCAAGTGAAAGACGGCACGAGCTTCCACTGCACCCTTACTTCGGTTGAAAAGGTGACCAGCCGCAAGACACAAGACCAGGGTATCATCAGTCCTGATCTCCATGGAACAAGGTTGCTACAGGGAGAGATACACTGCAGTTACAGAACGGAGTGGGACTATAGTGCCTCTAAATGTCCCTAAAGTCATGGAAGTCACTTATGTACTTTCCAGTCTAAGAGAGGTAAAAGTCTTACCAATTTTTAGCTGATATCTTTGCAGTTTCATCTATCTATGAAGGTTAGTGTTCATACAGTTATATTTTTAAATTACTACTATTCTTTGGCCATCATTTCTGGATGCTGCACAAACAGTTAGAATGCATATAAAAATTCATAGGCCACACACAGCAGTATGCACCAGTGCTATTAGCTATACCTATGGAAAAACTCTCTGAGACTCAAGAACTAGCAGCCATGGGCAGCTGCTGCTACTAAAGGAACTTATAATGTTCAACTTCAGCTCTATGTCAATTAAGCAAAACCAGAATTTCTAAAAGCACATACACTAAAATGTAAGTGTCCAGCCTTACTGAAATTATGTACTAATGTCCAATACTGACTTGCTAGATAAGTAAAATTCAAATTTACAGTAATGTATATGAGAAAAAAAAATCCTTTTTTTACCTGCTTTACTGTGACCTTCCAGAAGACTCCAAAATACAAACTAATTTGATTCATCCCAATGCTCTGAAGAGGATTAGCAATATTGGTGTAATTCCTGAAAGATGTATAACTAAACTTTCATTAAAGACTTCCGGGACAGAGTATTCAGTCTTCTCAGTCTCTGTGTTCCCATGCTCAATTAGCTTTATTATTAGAAAACATTTCTAATTACTTTAATCTTTCTCATGTCAATTTAACTGTCTTGCTTCTTGACTCATTCATTGTGGGTACAGAGAATAGTATCGTTTCCCTTTTGCAACAACAGTAATGGTTTAAGATTATTAAACTTTCTTACTGCTAATATCTGTCTCTGTCTTTTTTATTTTAAGCCTGATAGCATCCATTCTTCCAATCTTACCTCCAAGCTCATGGCTTCTACAACCTCTGATCATAACATGGATCTTGCAGGCTATATTTCTGTTTGTAAACCATGATTAGGATATTTGGGTTTTTTTTCAGAAGAATTTAACATTGTTGATTCAGACTCAATTTGTAATCCACTATATTCTCAAGATCCTTTTAAGAACTTGCTTCCTAATCAATTTATATCATTGATTTTTTCCTGCAGTGTCATGCCCTTGCCTCTTAACTTTGCCTTTATCTCTCGTCTAGGATGAGTTACATATCCAGTCCATTTCCCAAGATTTTTATTTTTAGTGTTATTCTCAAACACATTTGTGGTCCTTCTTATCACTGTGTCATATACAAAACTAATGAGCATTCTGACTATTCCACCATCTGTTTTGCTAACGAAAACCTTGAACAGAAGCAGACCCAAGGCAGACCCCCCACAGAACCCTAAGCGTAATTAGCCTTTATTAACTTCTCTGTGGTGTAGTTATCTCATCAGTTTTGTGCTCACAGAATAAAGGCCATGATTTTCCATAGCAAGGATATAAGAATACCAACTGACACTGTGTCAAAATCTTTGCTCGACTAAAGGTACATGAGTTGTTCTGCTTCTCATCTATTCAGAAGACCTGTTACCTGGTCATTGAAAGAGTGAGTTTTATTTACTGTGATTTGTGCTTGGCAAATCTATGTTGGCTTCTGCTCCTCTTCCTGTCGTTTTCCAGGCACTACAGACTTCCAGAATTATTCTGTGAAGTTAAACTGATTGATCTACTTTCCTCATCCTTTCCTTTGTTTTTACTCCTCTGATGAATAGGCACTAACTTTCACCTTCTAGCAGAAGTCACAATAGATACACTTCAATGTCTTCACAGGCAAAGAAATATGCACTTAGCACTAAAACTAGGTCTATCACACTAATATTTAAATTGTGATAACCTGAAAATATTTGATTTCCTTTGGTTAAGGAGGATTTACAACTTAATAATTTCATCTCAGCTACACCCTGAAAATGTCAAGAGAAATAAAATCCCTAAAGATACCTGGAAAGCTTTGGAGGTCACTGTTTATGGCCTAGAGTAGAGATTTTGTTTGTGGTCTTGGGTTAGATTGTCTCAAAGATGCCTTAATCAGGGAGATTTTACAAAAATATTTTATGGGTGTTAAGGGTCCAAGATTTTGGTGATGTTCAATGGGAACTTTAAACTCCAGATTTCCAGTTTTATCTTCACAATAGTAACAGAGGATGAGACCCAGAAAGCATAAATTTGGCAACATGAGAGTTAGTTGCCTGGGCTACAGTAACTATGCAGGCTCTCTTTCTGGACAATGGAGACAAACTGACAGCCCCTTCCTAAAAGTAGGTACAAAACAGAGGAGATGTCCCTTTCACTCTCTGTCACTCGTACTAGCATGAGTAGTGCAGATGGGTTTTTCTAACTACTTTAGGGACAGGTTTAGGAACGTAGGAGATGGCTCCCACAGCAAAAGATGTCGGGTCTTCACTGGAGCTGCTGCTCTTACCTCAGGTGTGTGAATCTTCAAATCGCACTGACGTCCCTGTGGATAAGCCTGAAGTTGAGTGAAGAGGCCAGTAAGACGAACAGCTTTCTTGCTTCTCATGGTTGCCTGACCTGTCTAGGCTCAGGAACACTGATAAATGAATTTCTGTTGCTATATGATATGTTAGTTCTATATATATCAATAAAGAATTTGGGTTCTAAAGACCATTTATTGGCATGGGTGAAATCTTTCTCTTATTCCCTCAGTAATTAAGAAGATGGTATACTCTAGGGAAAAAAAAACAAAAAAACAAAAAACCACCACTTTAAAAGGTATTTACAAGTATTGATCATACAGATAGAATCATAACACTGTTCAGGTCAGAAGGCACCTCAGGAGGTCTCTAGTTCAATCTCCTGCTCAAACCAGGGCAGGTCTACATGTAGCTAAAAACCTGAAGGTTTAAAAGAGAAAGACACAAATTAAGAGACAGTGTTTAGTATTTCTGGAGATAAAACAATATCTGGGGGTTTTTTTTAATTTTATTTTTAAAATGTTGTCCATTTTTTAGTTGAAATGTCTAAATAACCTGAAAATAAAGCACAGCGTTTTATTTTGGGTTCCCTGAAATATTTCAAGCAGATGCAAAATAAAAATTAATTATACTTCCTTGACCTTTTTTGTTGCTTCTTTGTTGCTGCTTTGTTGCACTAATAATATTGCTTTGACTTGATATCACTTTAATTTTTAACCCCTTTATTTTTTGTGACTCAAGCATGAACCAAAACTCCATTGATTAGTAAATTCCAACTAGTGGCACCAGCTACAGTTGGAGAAAGGATCTTGAAGGATCTTGGACCAGATCAGCATAAATTAGGGTCCCAGTCAAAATGGCGTCAACTCGTGCTTATATTCTAGACATCTGCAAACACTTGTTGGCTATTGGCATTCCATTACCAGATCAAGATTTTTATGAGATGAGTCACTTAATGAAAATTGATGATAAAGTAACTTTCTCCAGCAGAACTCCCTTTTTCTTGACAGGAGGTATTGCCTGTTCACAGTGACTGGTAACACTAAGTCAAATAAGAATCAATGCTTTTCTGCTGGGAATTAGCTGAACGCATCCCAAACACTTACAATCACATTCTGACTCTGAGAATGACCCATACATTAAATAAGTTCATTAAAACAAGTCCAGCTATGTCTGCATCATCAGTTCACTTCGCAGCTCTATGTTATGCAAGGCTACAGTAAGCTGTTTCAAAATTATAGATGTAAATGTATATGTATAAATATATATATACATACACATTTGACATTTAAGCTGCATTGCTTCAAACTAAAGCAGCTGACAAACCCTCTTAATTCTAACAGCATTAGCATGGCACTGCTTAACTGATTCACGCCCAGTAAAAGCGGCACCTATTAGTGGCACAAAGCATGTTCTTCCTCGTCAGGTCAAATAGCTACTAAGAGGAAAAGAACTTCTGTGTTATGTGAGAAGTGTGTTCAAGGAATCCTGTTTTCACAGATGTGAAAGTAGATTTAATGTCACTCAATGAGAAATATTCTAACTTTACATTGGTTTGTTACTATTAATGCTACAGCAGATCTCGTCATGATAGCGCTGTGTATAGTCCCTTTAGAAAAACAAAACTACTAATGCAATAGTCATCATGAGTAATAGAAAGCAGAAAAATATTTCTCTCTTTCATCTTGTTTAGAGAAAATTACGTGGAGAAACTCATAACTTTTTTGCTTACAAAACAGCACAGACATGTAAGTCATGATTACTCTGGGTAAATAGAAGTCATATACTAGATTAATCCCACCACTTTTTGAGGATATTTCTTCTTGGTTTGTACAAATTGGATGATATGCTAGACAGGTTTTGGACAACAAAAGAAAAAGTAGAATTGCTTTTCTTCTAATCCTTAAGGCCTACAAAATTTTGATATTCATCATCCAAGTTTCTAATTACAATTTTGTCATTTTCAATAAGTGAGGGGAACAGAGAGATATAAAACTTTGCTAGGGAAACAAAATATCTCATTTAAAAAATGTTTTTATTGCATTTTTATATTTGGTTCAGAATGAATGGAAAGGGACTTCCCATCTTCAAAGTAAGAGATATGCAACTTCCAGACACAAAAGGGAAACACCATGTCCTATATATTTTAAGTGCTGATAGGATGGTTCCAACATTGGACTTCATCCAGGATGATGCTGTAGGTGACTAATTTTATAAATAGCAACAAACTGAGTGACTCTATAATTTGCATCAATTGGGCCTCCTTGGCTTGAAATGAAACAGATTGTACTATGCTCCATACAGATTAATGGGGGCCTATTATGTCATCCAAGTAATTGATTTCCAGAGCAGCAGAAAAAATATCCCATAGAAATCAAATCAGTAGGACAATGTCTCAGCTGAAGTATATTCCATCTGCAATCAGAAAAAGAGGGCATAGGTCTTCTAAGGTAAGTGTGATTAATTTAAAAACCCGCAAGGTCTGTAGCATTTTCTCATTAGTTATTCAATCATTAATAAAATTCAGAGGTCTCTGCCAGCATCCGATCTGAGATAGCAGCTATATTGAGCAGTCGTGAAGCTTGATAATAAAGCAGTTCTATCAAAGGCTAGAAGCAAAAGTCCACTTTGAGGTAACAAGAAAACCCATTTATTTCAAATCCTAATTACTTCCCATTGTTGTAAACAGTTACTGTGTGCTGCTGATGGACCAGAGAAAATTACTTGGAAATTAACATTTTGCACAACTCCAGGGATGACCCAACACCATTTCAGATAACTATATATTTCCGTCATGGAAAGAAGGGGTTGGTCACACCAGGCAGATGTTCTGAGTCAGGGTAGCACATCAGGGTCTCATTGCAAGAGGGAAGGACTGTGCTTCACTGAGATGCCAGCCCTTCCCATTTTGCAGGCTTCGTGTGAATGGGAGGCCTACGTAACTTCTAAACGTACCTTTTAAAACCAAGTTTTATGTTAGGTTGAGGATTTGTGAGAGGTAGTTTTCAGAAAGGCAAAAAAATTTGAAAAAGCTTTATGGGAAAGAAATCAAAACCAATAACAACAAAAAGCAAAACCAGACAAGGTGAGAGTATCAGCTGTTTTTCCCATTTCTTCATTCTTAGCTCTTATTCCTCTCCTTGTTACCATGAACAGCATCGAGGTTAGTTTTATTGTGATGGCACAAACAGGCAGAATAGTATGAATACAAACGCTGAAATTCAACTTTATCTCTTACTGGTGTAACTCCTCTAATTGCTATATTTTATTCAGGTATTTTAACATTGTTGTGTATATATTATAGAAACTTTAATTTAACCTTAAAAGACTATCTAATAAATATCTTTTTTTAAGGACTCCACTGTTTAACATTGAATCTTCCATGTTTTGGGAGCTCTGAAACATCAATGTTTTAATAATGCCAACTTCAGCTGAGCCTTGAAAGAGAACGAAAAATAGAAAGGAGAAGGATCCCATAGAACTGGTTAAAAAAAACTGTGCATATTCTGGGATAATGCCTCTTGCTCTTTCTGTGACATCTGAGTTCATCGTTAGAAAAGAAGACCATAGTTCATGACTTTATAGACCTTCACTGGAGAAATGTTCATAGCTGGTGTTCCACATTGAGTAAGTGGGGAAGTAGATGTCACTTAAATTTCCCAAGAAATTCCCTTACACAAGCTGAAAAGAGAAGGGGGAAGTAGTGAACAACCAGATATACGTTCTAGAGAAAAAAAAAAAAAAAAATCTGCTTTGCCAGCACAGCATTTGGAGGGATCACCATGTCCTAATACAATACACAAGCTGCACTTTAGGAAAATTAAAAAAGTATTTAGCAGAAAAAAAAAAAAAGTCTTTATGCATTGGAGAGGGAAAAGTTCGTAGACTTGCAGTAGCTCTGCAAATCCTGTGAGCCCAGAAATTGGTTCTAAAGGTTTGCAAACTTTGGGTTGCAGGAGATCCGTCTGTCCCGAGTACTAATAACAATTCAACAAGTCCATATCCTTTTAACAAGTAGGCTGTAGCTCTGATAAAACTGCTAATCCTGAATGGTCTTCACATAACCTCAGAAACACACCAGATGCTGCAGCATATATTTCCTCTGACGTACTTCTTTGTCCGTTCTTTCAGCCTGTTCTCACTAGAGGTGTGATGGTTCAAAGCACTGTGAATGTCACAGAGATAATTTTATCTCTGGAACACGAGTGTGAATCCACTCTAAATCACCAGTGATTATAAATTGTTTTAATACTGACCATGAACTCTTTTGAGATAGCTAAACTCTGGAAGACCAGCCTTTCAGATTATACTAATTGAAAAAAAAAAAAAATTATCATAGAATTGTTATAAAATGTGAAGGGTGGTGTGCATTTGACATTTGAACTACTGTACTCTCAAGATTTAGACAGATTATATTGGTCATCTCAGAAAATGTGTCCCTCCCTGTGATTCATTTGCTTTGTGGACTGGTTGTCACTTTCAAAAAAGATATTTCACTTTTGACAAGAACTTCTGTGACACTGTACACTTCTTAAATTTACCATCATGATAGCTTAGTGTGTTATAGTATTTATTAATAATTTCTCCATTATAAGAACTTTTTGGATTTGTCAACACCACATATATCAAAGTTTTCAG
Source organism: Pampusana beccarii (assembly GCA_013399365.1). Classification (NCBI taxonomy): domain Eukaryota; kingdom Metazoa; phylum Chordata; class Aves; order Columbiformes; family Columbidae; genus Pampusana; species Pampusana beccarii. Next base: position 113,544 of record VWYH01004658.1, on the reverse strand, counting down.
ACTAAAAAGCCAAATACCATTCTATATTTCAGTTACTAGACATATATTTACATTATTATAGAATGTTTATTTGTCTTAAGCTTCCATTGATGGTGTTTTAGTCTACCATAGCAATATTGCAAATATAGATTTAAAAATATATGCTACTGCAATTTAATATTTTTTACTATTCTTCTTATGAAGTTTTCTTTCATTAAAATGCAGTGGTTTTTCTAAATGGATACTAAGAAGCCTAAGGTATAAAATGACATGGTTATGCCGACAGGCACAGTCAGTCACAGTGTATTTGTCAGATCTAAATATATTTATGTTATTTTATTTCACTGTTTATTTTTCTTAAAAGTTGCAGATTATCAAGTCAATACTGCAGACATGCTGGAGTATGAGACTACTTGACACTTAAATTTCTGAAGTATTGATAAACACAGATGAAGCAGAGAAGGATTACAGCCAAATCCAAGCAGAAAGGTTAGGAATGAGAGTTGATTGCTGAAGAATAGCATGCTAGACAGAGTTTTACACTCCGAGTCTGCAAAGGCGTTCTGATGTACGTGATACACATCGAGCAGGAGAAACAGCCCCAAAACTAGATGGGCTTTTCACTTGTCATTTAGTCCCTGAAAACATGTCAGTGGGCAAACAAACTGTGTCGCAGTGTCTTCCTCTCTAACAAAGATATGTCAGAGCTCCCTAAGGGCCAAAAAAGAATTTAACTTCTGCAACAGCTTGCAGGTCTGACACAACAGCAAATGATATGTCATTCTAGCGATGGCTCCAGCCGATGATTTCCAAAAATGTCAGAAAGACATCATTTTACTAAAACATCTGAATGTGATAAAGGAGAACAATATTTACATTTTAGTGTGTTTTGACGTATTGCTTTTATTCTGATCATTATGGGGTTTTTTAGCAAAAGCAAAAAAAAAAAAAAAAAGTACTGCAGTGCAGGGCTAGTGGATGCATGAACCTGAAGAAAGGTGAGAGATATAACAGCATTGTAAACCAGGGGTATGGTTATACTCTCAAATACGTGGAGAGGGTGACATGGGTCTCCAGTCATGTTTCTCTGTTACAGCCTCCATGCAGGTCACTCCAACACAAGCTTGTCTGTCCCCAGCACAGTGTGGCAATGTTATCACGGGAAGGTACAGCACTCAGAGCGGTAACATGGAGAAAAAAAGGACAGCCTTCATGGTCACTGAAATGGTCATCACGGGCTACCTCAACAAATAAAATTACTATAATAACTTGCACGCCCCAGCTGGGCTGGCCAGCCCTGGTTTGTGCAGTGCGCCAGAGCCAACAGTACTCTCCAGGATCAGTACGAGAGTTCGGTACCTCCAGACTCCTGGGGGTCTAAAAAGTCTAAGAAATTTATTTTAATCACCAAGACAAACTGTGGATACCTGTAAATTATGATGACAATGAGACTTTACATGTACCTCATTGCAAATCAATATGTCCAGATATAGATAGTCTTTTGCTGCTACAACCCACAGTGGTATAAATACATATTGGTATGTATACACAGTATATATTGCATATAAACATAATTCATATACATGCAAACAAAAGCTCTTTCTATCTAGATTTTTACATACGAGGTTCCTTTTCAAAGGTAACTGGAGGACTAAATTGAATCTCAGAAGCATAGACCTTCACTGGGGCCAAAGGCACCTTTCAAACCCAGGAGAAACCCACAATTCCTGTTTAGGAGAGGAGGAGCACAAGTCCTGTATAGAAATACAGCGGCACATTTCCCTTCCTATAGGCAGCCAGGAGAGTCTGGTGCTGAGGCCTCATCTTGCTGCTCTCCATTCTCCTCTGCCCCTTTTGAGGTAATAGATGGAGAACAATTCCTGTTCCACATTTAGCACAGAGCCTGCAATTCTGCCTGTCCTTCACACAGACTTGGCAAAATGATGAAAGCATATAGGACCCCATGTTCTTGTCTCATTCCTAGAAAGACTCGATTCACAAAACAATTTCATTTTGCCTCTCTACAATATTTACATAAAAAAGCTTCTAAAATGCATATCAGAATACAGCTTTGTGGTGAATGTACGTTAGAACACATGAGATCGATAGGAGACATTTATATTTGCAGAGGCAAATGGTTTGAATGCTTCTTAATTTTAAGAAAAATATTTATAGGGTCACTGGAGGTTTTGAGGTAATGGCAGAGCAAGAAACTGAATCTGGACTTTCTGCATCAGATGAGGAATAGAATCAGTGGTCATCTTCCTTCCAGTGTCTGCTTTTAGAAGAACACAAGCTTTTCACTTTTCACTGGAACAGGCTGCCCACGGAGCTTGTGGAGTCTCCTTCTCTGGAGACATTCAGAACTCACCTGAATGCCTTCCTGTGTAACCTCATCTAGGTGTTCCTGCTCTAGCGGGGGGGTTGGACTAGATGATCATTAAAGGTCCCTTCCAATCCCTAACATTCTGTGACTCTGTGATTTTCAAGCCTGCCTCGGTATGACTGAAAATCAACACCTGGGCACAGAGGGCACTTTGAGCCTCCATCTAGCATTTCCTGCTCCTGCTGATGATTTCTTTCTTTCTTCTGATAAACTGATAGAATATGAACATGAGTTAGTTTTCTAAGTTTTCAAATATAGAGTAAGTGCCTTTGGTTACCCTCAAAGTGTCAGGACAGATGTGGAATAAAGTCCTTCAATCATCCAACAATTAATTGTGGAAATGGATTTTTTTTCTTATCTTCGTAATGTGAAGTTTTGACAGCAAAACACCAACAGTGTCATCTCCCAAAACAGAGCTAGCAAAAAGAGGAAGTTTTATTGAGATTTTTATTGAGATTTGCTCAGGATGTCTCTAATTATGCAAGTTAGTACCTCATGCATGCAAAACTTCCAAGAAAGTAACAGGGGGGAAATTGTCTCCTACACAATGGCACCAAAGTGCTCGTATGGGATGTAACACTGGTATAGTTGAACTTCCAATTGTTATTTAATATAATAAAATGAGGCTCTGGAAAGCAGAATTTTTAAACTGCAATTGCTTTATTTAGATTTTTAAAATCAACATATATTAAAGGTCTTTTGCCATAGATGAGGGTACGCACATTTACATCAACTGAGGATTCAACTCTCATGAAATTTAGAATCACAATGGGGTTTGTTGGGTTCCTATGTGGACATCAAACACCTCATGCAGACAAAACATAAGAGGGTTTAAGTTGTAAAAATCCCTTCTGCCTAAAGCGAACTTAGACCACAAACACAACTACCAAAATTCTCCCTTTGGTTACTACTGAGTGTGTATCCATATCATAAATCTGTTACAGTCTTCTACAAAAGCAGCAGCCTTTCTTAGGAGGGAAAAATCACCAAAAGTCCCACAGGCAACTGGGAACAAGAAAATCAAGAGATTGGGTTCATGTTTTGTGCAGTACAGGTATGTCTAAAAGTTTACAGACCTCACCACTTTTCCTAAGAGAACTGTAGACTCATATTTACCGAGTTTCAAATCCATCTCTAAAGTCTAAAAGGATTAGAAAGCTCTGACGACCTAATTAAGCGCAATTCAGTTAATTTTATATGCTCAAGGCAAATCTCTCATTAAAAGTATTTAAATGCCACCACTGTCCAAAACTTGTCATAAAAAACTTTCTAAACTACACACATTTTTAGTATTTTAGCTAATAAAATAAATAGAAAAACACAGTAACAACTGTCCAGAATCTTACACTCAGGCAAGTGATGAGTCTGGGGCTCTTTTCAATTCAGATTACTTATATTAAAGTCCACTCCTGTTTATCTTGCAAGGGAAATCAAAAGAAGCTATCAAGTGCCCTGCAATCAATTATCTGACATGGTGAAATTCCCATGAAAACAAGGATTGTAACAATATTTAAGCTGTGTTTGAAAATAGGTGCTTGGCAGAGCATTAGACAGACAAAAGGTGTCAGGGAGAAGCTCTAGTCAAAAAGATGATGCTGTCGTGCCATTTGCTTCTTTGTTGCTCTGAACAGATTGTGACAGTTGACATATGAGAAAACCACCATTCTTTCTGGGATTCCTTTTGCAATACATATTACCCTGTTTCTTGGAACCACTGACGCTCACTGTCTGCGTTGACTCAAGCTTCTACACAGGTGATGACACTTAGAAACAAATTCTACATCATCTAGAAGAAAAATGTGGTTTCAAGTTCATCAGTCACAATGCCTTATCTCCAATGTTTATTTTAGTCTGGACCTGGACATTTGCAGAGTTCAAGCTGTAGAAGTGGAGGTCGACGAAATGCACTGAGGAAAGTGAACAAGCTGAGAGAGGAAAGAAAGGTGACATTTCTGGAGAAGAGATGCTTTTCCAGCTGGCAGAGGTAACATTCCTTTCTCTTTTGGAAAGTTTATTACTGTTCTCTGTTAGGGGGTTTAAAATCTGGAACACCTCTTCATTTTTTGCCATTAGCAGCTCCCAAAGTACAAGAATGTTTTTTTCGTTCATGTGAAATGCACTAGCAGAGAGTGGAAATTTTCCACCCTACTAAGGACTTCACAATAGTTTTCCATGGTTTAACAGGAATTGTTTTTCAGAGGGAGAAGGAGGGGACTTGTTTGCCTTCAGCTTGAAATACAGTATTGTACTTTACAGGAAAGAGGTCTGGAAAGAATGTTCAGAGTGCAAAATATAATAACTGCTCCCTCAAGAAACCTCCTTCAGGGAACCTTTAGCAGCTGGTATCCCAACATTGTGCTAGTCACGTGCAGAGCTCATTGCCTGCTGATTTAGCCAACAAGGCCCCCACATTTTGAGATCTGCCTCCCCTGAAATCAGTCTCTCCCAGTAAATCAGGCTGGCAGCTAAGATAAGCTAAGGCAGACCTAAGAAGTCAGGCCTAGCATTCCTTGCTGAAACCTACTTTCTGCTTTTATCAGAGAGTCACAGTATCTTGAACTCTAGGATCAAGGTGCATGCCTCATCCAGTTCCTCTGGCTGGAGGGAAGAACACCAGCAGTGACCATGCTTTTCTCCAGAGGGATGAGGAAGAGTTAGGAGATATTTTCAGATACAGATTTTGTCAACATTTTATTTTATATCTTGAAATCATCCATGCCCAAAGATCATACAGAGAGAGTATTAACAAAAACAAAACAACAACAACAAAAAAAAAAGGCAAAACAAAACAAACAAAAAAAAAGCTGTGTGCAAATGGAGTAAGTAACAACTTTCAAACACTTGATATTGGTCAAGTGAACTGAAGAACAAAATGTTAAATCAAAAGCATTCTGGACTATTTCTGTGTCTTTTCTTCAATGATAATATCTGCCTTGGTAATTCATGGAAAGTATTCAAACTCTCTTTTGTTGAAGGGACACTGTATGGTATGTAGGTCAGCCTCTCCAGTGATTCTTTATCTGTGACTTTCTTAGGAGACAGCTGAGGGTTTTTTTTTTCCTTTCACTTTGTACCTAAGAGCATGATGTTCTACAGATTCATATTCTAAAAGATGCAGTGAGTCACAAACAAATGAACAAAAATGAGAGTAAAGAAATTGCTCTCTGAGATTCAAGTATAAAAGCAAGAGGAAAAGCTGGCTTGTCTTTGTTTTAGCAGCACACTGACTACCATAATAAAAAGAAAAGGAATAATACTGTCAGTAGGATAAAGAGACTTTTATAGGACTTCAGGAAAATTAATTGTATCAATTTAGCAATGCTGAATACCTAATAATGGTGAGCAGCTGAGAGTGACTCAGCATTGCATCAAGTATGCCCATTCTCTCAGGAAGTGTTTCAATTCAATATGAGAACCAGACTGTAAGTTTTTTGTTACTGACAATGACTAAGACACATGTAAGATGCTAGAAGACTGAGTCATGCTTCTTGTTTTTCTTGAAGTGATAGCAGAAGAAATAATTCAAGGAAATAACCTAGCCAGATTCTCAAACTGAAGCCAATCATTTTTAAGACTTCAGGTGGTTTTCTAAGATCCTATGCCCCTTTTGCTGCCCCTTTTTGTTTCCAGAAGGCAATTAGTTGTCATTGGCATCCATCTCCAGAGCTCATTCCACAGACCTGCAAGCTGTTGCTGGCTCCAGTGCCATCAGAAAAGCTTTGCCTGGCTCAGTGTTTCTGTGTACAAGGTGCCACAATTGCTTAAACACTGTTGGTTCCCCAGAGTTTATGTCTGTCCTGATAGCCAATGCCACTTTTACAAAAAGGGTTTGATTTTTTTCCCCATTTTGAAATCTCTGCTGTAACCAGCTGCTGCAGCCTCCTGTTTACTGGGATTTGTTGTTGTCTGTCAGTGAAAGTACCTACAAAAGGAATAAAAAGCAACCGTATCCCATCTAGAAACAAAATGGGCAAACACAATACTATAAGAAAGGAACAACTTCTGCTTACTCTATGACCCTAGCCTACCCACTGAGAGAGAATCTTCCTGGGTTGTTTGGTGGGATATTTCGATTCTGAGAAACTCAGCAATAAATTTAAATTACCGATACTTGAGTAAATATTCAAATGTGCACAGCTGTGGTTCTGCAACCATTTCTGAAGGTCATTTAATTCATATTTCTGCAGAGATCACAACAAGAGGAAGGACACACCATTCACTGCAATTTAATCTGAATCAATGGAGCTATTGTTTGTCAAGTCTATCTTAATATCAAAGTGCTGATAGGAGTTTTGAAAGCTTTAGTCTCATACGAAAATTAAGAGACAACATCTGAATACACTGCACCATTTATCCTGTTTTCCCAAAAGAGCATGAAACTGTCATGCAAGTAAATTTAAGTGAAGAAATATGTACCCACATGCATATATACACAATTACTAAATCCAATGCAGTGTTGTAGCCATGTGAAGTATGGCACTATATTGCTATATTGTAGAGGAAAACCAAGCAGTTCACCTTCTGTAAGGATATTCTAATACTCATAAACAGGAATAATCTGGTTTAAAGTGACAATACAAGTACCAATAGCAGCACATTCAGGCAGGTTATAACTTAGAAGACAGCAAGTCAACATAAAAACTCCCAGACCTTAAAACTATTAGCATTTATTTATGCATTCTGCATTGAACATTGCAACTCCTTCCAATCCAGACAGCTTTAATAAACCTTTATCACTCCTTTAATCCTTACGAATCCATACATCTGTCCGTTTATATGGGATTCATAAGTATGTGTTTATCTCTTAACTTCAGCCTCAAAGTCACTGTTCAGATGTCCATCTGCACGACCAGTGGTCATGGGTCTCCTGTTTTCAGAGACAGTCCTGTGCTCTGGGCAGATACAGACTGCAGTGACTTGATATTCAGGTGGCAAAGTAGCAATTCTTTCTTTGCTGCGTATTGCTCCATTACAATCAATGCAATAAAACTTATTAGGATACGTACAATTTATCAGAATATTTCTAGATTTCCTTCGTGTCCCTCCGAACATTGAGGTTTTCTTTTACTGGCCTTTGTCACTTCTAGGTAATTTGCATGATAGTTTTCAATGTGCTGCCAAGACCAGGCTCTGTTTTTCTTAATCCATACTTTTGGATTCATAACAACTATGCTAGATATGTAAAATAATGGTAAATGCAGTATTCTTGGAGTCTTTTTTTTTTTTTGGTCCGCTTTTCTCTGGCTGCTTAGCCACATCTGTTCTGTGTCCTAGATGTTCATGACATTATTCTCTTTATAACACCAACACATAGGTTTTCTGTCAGAAACTCCCTGACTGTGCTTCCTCTGCTCTCCCATCTTCTGATAGGCGAAGACTGCCAGATCACCTCGCTACAGAGATCTAGTTAGGGGGAAACATGCGTTCCTATAGTCCTAAAATAATCCAGTGAAGAAAAAAAAAAAAAAATGGCTGAAGACCAACAAGGACTATGTAACATATCTCTGTCAGGTTTTTTTTATGCTTGTGTGCCTGCTCTATCTCATACTTGGAGAAGTTGTCAGATGCAGTCAGCACCGGCTGATCTCCAGTTGGTGTTTCCGAGAGCAGCCCTTTCAAGCCATTCCCAATGAACTCAGAGGCAGGAACATTTTCCCTAATGGAGTTGCTTTGTGCTTTGTCGTATGTTTCTGGAGAAGTAAAACAAGACAAAATTGGTATACAATACTTCACATCTGCAGCCACACTGAGCTGGAAAGGTGTCTGGAAACACAAGGAGGTGTAACAATGAAGATGCTCTACTGCTGCCTGTGAGCTCATCACCAAACAATTCTGATCCTCGGCTATGACGAATTGTTAGTCAGATCACTGATAATCATTCCTGAGCTGCAGTGAACCGTATGACTCATATCTCTGTCAGCACAGCTACTCTTTCACCTGAGATTGGTGCCCATTCCTGATGCTGCAAGAAGCCACACAATACAGTTGATTTTCACATCTTTCACCCTCATACCTTGCTTTTCATACTAAGCATGCCCATTTTGGTGTTCCACAGGTGCAGCTCCAGTCTAATGAGTGTAGCAGGGCACTGCTGTGTACATACGCCTGTAGATAGCAAGTAAACACAGGCAACAGGCTCTGTAGCCAGATTTCCAGTTCTTTTATCAAATACTTGGTTTCATCTAAATTTTCCATCTTCAAAAGCCTTGATCTTCACCAACCAATCTCTTCAGTTTTTCAGAGTGTTGCAGGAAGATGGGATGAATTAATCCCATGAGCAATTCCAGAGCCTCAGTGTGAGCAGACCTCAAGTTCAGTGCAAGTTCAATTTCCTATGTCATTTATGGTGATTGGAGATTATTGAGTGACAATTAATTTGTTGTACTGTTCACCCCTCAGCGCTGTTGTTTGCTATAAAGTAAATTTATTTCTGGTGCTGATGTGTCTTCAGATGTTGTGAAGGGATCTCTCTGTAGCAGCTCACATGATTCCAACTGATGTTGAAGATGTCTCCTTTGCATCAAAAATTTCCCATTTCCCTGCCATCCATAGAAGAGATTCCACCATTTCAGTCATTTAAGCTATCACAGGCTTTTCTTACAGGAAACCAGCTCTATTCATTTCTACAGAAACGATGCTCCCGTGAGCGCTTCTTGATGCACTGTTAGATAAAGGTGAGGCCATGCAGGAGGTTCTAATCATCTGTACCAAGGGGGAGCTGCCCACAGGACTCTCCATTGCAGTGAGCTGGTGGGGTCTGTCCTGCACCAAAGGGTTTGTGCAGTAGGGCACCGGCAGCACAGCACAGGTCTGTGGATAACTTAGAATAACCATCACATGGATCACTCACTCCATGTACAATGGTCTCCCCCATCAGAATCACTGCACCTACCTCTCACCTCACCTTTCCCTTGGGGATTTCAACCAGGAAAGTCCCTTTTCACAGTAAGTCATGCAACTGGTTGTATAACTATGCATCAGAGAAAAACAGTGCTCTGGAAATACACCAGTAAAAGCCATCTAAAAAGACTGTTAGGTGATGCTGCTTCTTTCTTCCCATGTGCTCATTTGCAAATATTTGGATTATCCATAGGTCCCAGTTTCCACTTCTGGATCACAAAATTTATTTTCAGGGAAAAAAAAAGTTATTTTACATCCTCAAACTGTGAAATATTGGCTAACTTAAAAAAAAAAAAAAAAAAAAAATTTAAAAAGCAAATAACTTATTAAGACTCTAGAAATAAAAACTTCCTAATTCAGAAAGAACTTCACTTTCTCATCCCTGCACCAAGGACATTGATTTAAAGTAGGACTTGACAACTAGAGAAGTATACAATCTGTAAAGTCACATTTCACGTTCTTCATAGGCTCCAAATTAATTACAATGCATAAGTAATTTGCTAGGGAACTAGAGAGGATATGTGCTGGTGGCGGTTACAAGCACAAGCAAAGCCATTCTCATGGTCCTGACTCCAAATACAAGGCTGCAAAGGTCAGTTGAAGGGTTTGTATAATATTTGGACTAGAGAGAATTGGTAGAGGTGTTAAAATTAGACAGATAATTAAGCACAGAAAGTGCTTAATTGTTGTTGGTCAGGCAGAGTTGAGAGGAAAAAAAGAAACGCATTTTAGAAACAAATTATACCATTTGAGCAACGACACAATACTCATACACAGTGGGAAACCCATGCATACAAGTGAGAAAATGTTCAGAAATAGTTTAATCTGAGCCGTTAAAATAATAAATAAAATTGAGTCAGCAGCACAAAGAATGCTCTGGGTAGTGGAGGAACAAAATTATCACACTGCCAAACAGTGCCTGTAACGTTTTGTCAAGAACAAGCACACAGACAGGAAACAGCACGCATGGGGTACTTGTAGAAAAGTACCGAAGTGGATCCGACAGCCTTTTCCATACTTCCATACTCACTGAAGACTGTGCAGCACCATGGACTGTTACCTGCCCTCTTTGTGGTAAAAAAAAAAAAAAAAAAAAGGAAATGCATTCACATACCAAGTAACACTGCATGAGAGAGACGGGAGTTAAACAAAAGCCCCTTCTCTGTTCCCTGATAGATGACTCAGTGCAGGTGATGCTGGCAACCTAAAGAAAATACATTACTACCTGACACCCCTGTGGCCCTTGGAGAAGCACTGCGAGGAACTTGGTGAAGGAGTGCAAGAAGCATTCACCACAAGCTGACAGAAAGACACTCACAGAAACAAAATAAGAAATTATGCCAAGGGCCTTCCCAGAGGCAATGCAACTGCCAAAAATTGGTGAGAAGAGTGAGAAGCAACTAAAACATGGTAAAGTATTTCTGATCGGAGAGATGAGAAATACACCTTCCTGTCTTTCCTCCCTTTTTCAGAAAATGTCCATAGCTATAGCACATCACTATAGCATATCACGCTTTCCTTCGTCACCCACAGACCTTGTTTTTTTCTCATACTGACCTCTGGCAGAGATATTTTTTGTCCTGCACTCACTTAATGTCCACAGATAAAGCCCTGATGTACACAGGTTGGAGGCTGTTATAACAGATGACTTGCTGATGCCTCTCTCTAAGCACACCCCACAGAAAGCAGGTGGACTTAATCTGACTCAAATATTTTTTTCATCAACCCATGACCAAAGCACAGAACTAAATAATTTTTTGGACTTAAAAACAATTTTATTTTCCCATCCTCCTCAAACTCAAAGTAAATTAAAAAAACAAAACGAAACAAAAAACGCAAACAAACAAACAAACAAACCCAGAACCAGTCTTGTTCAAACTTTCCAAATCAAATTACATCCACATCTAGAACAAAGTTTCTGAATGTCATTAGCTGTTAAAAACAGGATATTAGAATATAAACATGATTTAATCTCCACACTGTGACCATAATGGTCTGTTCTGGCACCCGGAACAAGATGGCGTCAGCCTTCCATATCTTTGACTGCATGTGCACAAATAAATGGGTTTTTGTCTCTCATCCCACTCTGTCCAGTCTTGATTGCTCAGCAGGAATCAGTTGCTGTGTGTTGAATACATGGAAAGGCAAGTACCATGGCAATTTGTCCATCAGACACACACGGTGTGGCATATCCCAAGTAATTGCCCATATTAGCCTCTGACCAACAGTCTGCTCAGAGGTGGGGTGGGCACAGTGAGACAGTCATTGCGGGGAAGCTCGAGGAGCATCTGGCAGAACCCCTCTGCCCCCACATCCTGGCAGCAGCCTCTTCTTCCTTTCTTCATCCCCCTCCTTCCTGCAGGCCTAGGAATAAAGAATACCTTCCTGATGTATCAGGACAGCTGGCAAGGCAAAGCCAACCGCAGGGAAGAAGAGATAAAGCGGTGGTACATAACCATGCATGTGCATCTGCACTCTGCTTGGGGTCACTGCTGGCAGGCAGCAGACTGTGGAGATCAGAGGGCACTGCAAGATTTATCTTGTCTTTTTGCCATTTTGTGCTACCTTTTCCCCTCTTGTCCCTGCAAACCACGAACACACGATCATCTCTGCAGCGGGGCTGGTTCTGGTAAGCTGAGAGTACTTTCTTATGTCTATATGTTTTTCATTAACAATGATATTGTTAGATTTGTATTCATCTTTGGGATTTGTGAGTGAGGAGGTCTCAAAGGATCTTTTCCAATTCACATTCTGTCTTCTACCTTCTCAAAAGAAATGAAACTTTCAGAGGGTTGACACCTTCTTTTTCTTGCAATACAGAATGAATCACTAATAGCATTAAATTCAGTAAAAACACCTTTAAGAGGCCTGCCAAAGACTGTGTTCAGCACTTGTGTGTTTTGGCTCCCAGGATAGTTTTGCCCTGACTCATTCATGTTCTGAGAGCAAACTGGGGAATTAAATTTATTATGCAATTCCTTTCTTCTTATACGAGTAATTCTTAAAGGCTTTAATAACAAGCAGTTATGGATCATTTCCCCCTGAATAAGTTATTTTCTTTATCCTTGATAAACCTATTTTTTTTTTCACTGCACCAGCTGATTGTGCCTCCTGTTGTAATGAGTCACAGCAAAACCTTGTCAGCCCAGCCATAGCCCGGCGCACTGTGTGGTGTCGTGCAGAAGAGCTGAAGAAGCCCGGTTAATGTGCAGCAGTCCACTACATCTGCATGGAAAATGTGTTAACCTGTTGTTTCCAGTGCCTTGAGAGGGATGGCTCGTGTAGAGTTAGGAGGGGAGAGAAGAAAGAGAAAGGCAAAAAAATCCCTCTGAAAAACAAGACCTAGACTTATTTCCAATATTCTTACATTTAAAGATAATTTTAAATGTACCTATCACCAAAGTATAACTAAAATACAAAAGTTTCAGTCTCCCACTGTCAATGACAGGCACAGGTGACAGTCTTTTAAGCAGGCCTTGCCATTCAGTTTTTTGTGAATGCACAGCTTCCTTTCACATGCTATGTGAAGGAGAAATTTAAATCAAGGAAATTCTGTTAAAGAAAGACCCCATTTGTTTAAAAGACCTAGTTACCGTAATGCCATTTGGATTCCTTGCCATCTAATGCTCTAAATTACGATCTATTCAGTAGATGTCTTACACAGATTATAAAGTTTGGTCACAAAGTTTGCCTTCTGCAAATCACAATCATTAGACAAGAGAGTGGTTTATTTACAAAATAATTACAGTTTTGAGGAAAGGAGACATAATAGACCCACGTATTTCTGCTGAATCATCACTGATCAGGCTTAAGATGCCCATTCTCCCAGTGTATTTTTTTAGTGATATTTTTTTTGGTCACTTTATTGTTGATGTCAGTAAAGTATTAAATAAGGCAATGTTGTACGGAAACACATCTAAAAGAATTTTCTGATACTTTTGTGAAGAAGGTGGCTGGCACTTTACAATGCAGTTCTAAGTATAGGAGAAAGCAGCATCAAGAATTTCTGGCTGAACTTTATTTGACTGTCCTCCACAGATAAGGAGACTCTTTAAGTCTTAGTAGGCCCAGATGGAGCAGCTGATGGACCTTAGAGTGACACAGATAAAGGGAGGATTGATGGTGGGTGAAACAAGGAGTCAAGGTGAAACTGGATCCTTCTCCTTGGCATTCCAGGCCTTTGTAATCCTGCTGGCTGCAGCTCTTGGAATGGAATGTTAGAAAGCACCTTGTCTGCCTTTTTTTCCCCCTCTTAACTATCTCTGTAATAAAAGTCTTGCTGAAAGCTGTAAGAGACAAAGAGAGGTTCCATTTCAGGGATGGGGGTGGAATCTCCAGCTTTTTTTTGCATGTGAGCATGACAGATGGAAAATGTTTCCGAGGGAAGTCTGCACAAGTGGCGGCCAAGAACTCCATGTGTAAATGCACTTGGCAAACACGAGAGAAAAAAACACCTCGGCCTCCTGCTTGAGAACTGCCTTGTTCCATACCTCTCCAAGCACATGACATGTCTCTTTATTTTGACAATGTCTCATGGCAATCTCAGGTCTTGCAATTCAATCAGCACAGGGTACACCTCAGCCTCAGAGGTAGATCACTGCAGACTGCACTTGACTGCCAAACTTCATTCCACACTTCCATCAGCCCAGGAGACACGTTGAGATATAATAAAGTCATAATTTCTTATTTCATTATTCAGTACTTACAAGGTGGTAGCTGGATCAGGACCTGGATGTACATACTTTGTTATTTTCCAAACAGTCTGAAACATTAGTTCCAGTGCCTCAGGTTTCCTTGTTAATCAAAACCTAACCAAAGACAGGGCTATCTTGAAGATTTCTTGGTAAGCTCAAAATTGCATTCACCACTGATCCAAGTGCAGCCAAGATAAATAACTGTTGTTTTGTTTAAAGCCACTTCATCATGTAGTGCCACAAGGCAATTGCATGATGTCATCGTAGTCTCACATGAGATTTTGATGTCTGAATTGCTAAAGCATGAGTCTGTTCTTTCTCCAGGATGTCTATCACAGAGTAATTAATGGTTTTCTTCTCATCTCCTAGCTGCCATTATAATGGCCAAGCTGTCTTCTTCACTTTTTGTTTGCTGTCTTTCTTCTCCCTGCTGTTGGTTGACGAAAGGGACCCTCATCTCCTCTTTCATGTCCCAGTTATGAACATACAAAAATATTAGGTAGATTTCATTTCCAGCTTCCCGTATTTTGTGCCTGGCTTCAGAATTGGAGGCTTCGTGTCTTCTGGCCCTTTTTCCTCCAATTTTACCAGAAGAAAATAAAATATTCATCTCAAATTCACACTTTGACAGGCAGCACAGGAGTAGTCTGTGGGCAGTCGAGTGTAAAGCCAAAAGTAGCTCTTACTGGCTATGGTCACTAAATAATCACAGAAAAATTTTTAGAAAAATCCAAAATTCCTGGTTTGTCACTCTGTGCTGCAGCAATTCTTTCATCTGTCTCTGAGCAGCAGGTCAGAAATCCAGTTTTAATTAGAGAGCCTTGCTCTTCTTCACAAAAGTATCCTTTAACTGTTATCTCTGGGATAGATGCATGAAAGTAGTTTTAGCTATGCCTCATCTATATTTGTTCTCTCCTGACCCTTCCACTCAAAATAATTGTATTGGCACCTAGCAAATCCAAGAGAGGATATGCTGATGAGGTTGTATTGAGCACAAAAAATTATTATCCTACATCCAATTTCCCGTAATAGCTCCAAGGGCAGGCCAAGGAATAATGCCAAAACCCCACCATAACTTAGAGAAAGTACAAGACATCTTGATAAGAGATGACCATTTTGGTAATAAAATAGATCATGAATAGGAATAATGTCCAAAACCCCACCATAACTTACAGAAAGTGCAAGACATATTGATAAGAGATGACCATTTTGGTAACAAAATAGATCAGGAATATTTCCACAGAAAAATGTTTCCCATGTAGCATTTCTTCAAGAGGAAATAATATACTTGAACTTCCAATTATTTTTTTTTTAAACCAATCAGCAATCTGACACCTACTGATTCACCCACATCATTTTATTGTAGTGCCCACATTTTCCTTTGAAACGCCAATCTACAGGTTTTATTTCATTAAGGCAATGGGAACATTTAAGATAACTTTAAAGGGGGACATGGCAGGACTTGTATCTTCATCAAGCTCAGAGTTTAGTCAGAAACATCCCAAAATAAGTTAGGGTGGGAATTAAGCACCACCTCCCTGGAAATACCCATGTCCAAATCCTTGTTCCATGCTACATGGGGAAAACAAGGTTCCAAGGTGCAAGAAGACACACAGAGTGCTGTTGGTGCTTCTGAAGCTTTACTTGGTTCTGTGTAACTGATTTGCTTGTCCACATCCTGTGTCCTCTCTATTTTGAAAGATGTGTCAAGACCAAAGCCTCAGGGAACGCGGCTGTAGATCTGGCACTGATCCCTGGAATGGCCACTGGTGCACAAGGGGAGGAAAAGAGGGACTGGCCAGGAAATCAGAGTTGTTTTTATTAACACTTTATTCACCTCAATGCACCAAGCAGTTCTTCTCATATGGGTTTAATTTCAAACTCAAAAGCAACTGGGGGAAAGTGTTAGACTTCTTTTCTTTAGTTCATATCTGGAAACAACCAGACACCTCAATAAAGTTATTTATTATTGGCACTAAGTGTTATCAAAGTTTTGCTCACACCACCAAAACACCAGATGTGGGTAATTTTTAAGTGAACAGTCTATAAGTACATTAGTTCACAAGGTTACAATACCCCTCCTGCAAGCATATTTGGAATTTACCCTCAGCAAACGAAATGTCCATGGAAAACATCCTGGAATTTAGTAAGCAAGCAGACTACCAGTCCTATTTTAAAATGGAATTAGTACTACTGAGTTATATTTGTCTGTACAATTCAGCCAGAAGTTCTCCAGGCCCCCTCTCAGCAGAATGAACAGGGAGCAGTAAAACATGCTGTGATGTTATTCATGCCAGGATGGAGATGTGCACTAAAACACATTAAGCCTGGACATCTGTACATGTGTTATCTCCACTAGTGATCAATGTATAAATTGAAGTAATCTTCCTATAACTGCCTGTATTGAATAGTGTTTTGTGTTTCATATGAAATCCTATGCATCTAAAAATGTTGTTGTTATTAACTCAGATTGTGTTTCAAATAGCTTTGATGTAAAACAACTTTTCTAGTTCACACAGATTTCATTAGTCTTCTTTTGTGAATCCAGTAGTAGACAATACATACTTTTAAAGGCCAGGAATGTTTTTCCTTCCCAGATCACTGAAACAAAACAATGTTTTGCTGACCTTGGAGAACACACCATTCAAGGAAATCTTCATGTCTCTGTTGAAGAGGAAGAAAAAAAACAAGATAACCCTGGAATTTAACCATATTACTAGATAAAGGATGCAATGACTCACAGACCAATACTAGGAAAGCACAAACATCCCTGTATAGATATGAGTGACTGCTAAACTTTATTGTATCTTAGCTACTTCATTCCCAAAATACATTTCCTTTTCTCTGAGATAAGAAGAACTTTGTTTTCTTCTCTTATTCTCTAACGGTGATGTTTGTCAATACACTGTGCCCTTGTGATTATTCATCATAAGAAGACAAAAAAGTTGGCATGTGATAGAACCATAAAATATAACTTAGTGCAACATTTTAGATAGTAATTTACTACAGAATACAGATATTCTCCAAAGCAAATGTCCATTTGTTTCTGTTATTATGATTGCAAAATAATTTTTACATTACAGCTTAATTACCAATTATTCCCACAGGATATATGTAGGCACAAGCCTACATACAGGTTGCAGTAGCCCCCAGGTGTCACTATCAGATTTGACAAGCTTCTCATCCCACATCCCATGGCATGGTTGTGGTCGTGCAACTACTCAGCCCTCTTCAGGCTCAGGTCCATCCACACACTGTGATTTGCACAAAAGTGAAAATGTGTCATATAAAACAGATTTCGTGCTTGGCAGGTGAGTTTTGACACCTAAAACTATTAACTCTGGTAGACTGTTAGAATAAAGTGGAAGTGGATATAAGGATGGCCTAGCTAAATATCTGTTTCTAGTTAGGTTTGTTCTCTTAAATTGGTCTATGAAATACTGAAAGAATACTGTATGCCTGCACAGAAGAAAGTGAGATGTCAATTTAAAACTCAATACTAATTATGAAGTCAGTTTCCTAACAAAGTCACATCCTTAGCAATTTTACACTTGAAAACATTTCTTGCCCTGATGGAAACATGAAAAAGGACATTTAGCAGGGGTTTCTTCTTTGCCATCTCCTATAAACATCTAGTTAAATATTGTAAGTAACAAATTGATAATTTTTAAGATAGCTGTCTTTATCATTCCCTTAACAGGAATCAGGCATAGGATCCATTTCACTGATTTCACATACCTATCATGTAGATATGTATGTCTAATCAAGTGTCCCTGGGCTCTCCTCAATAGATAAAGGCACTTTTAGAGTGATTAAGGCGATATCGTCTAAAATAGACCATAAGAATTGTGCTTTAGAAATGCCTGCTTCTCCAATGAAAATGCAGAAAGCTGAGATGAACAGCTCACTTGTACAACTGTAAGTGAAATGTCCCCAACACAGATCTCCTCCTACAATCAGCAGTGAGCCAGAGCAGCTGTGTACTTGTGTCCCTTATTTTAATTGTGACCTTATGTCTCTGAGACCATGGAGATGCCACCTTTCTGCATGTTTCCACCTTCTCGCTAGGCAATCACCCCACTTGAGCCCCCGTTCAGAGGGATGAGAGGCAATGTCATCAATGCTCTGTTGGCCTGGCATAATGGTGGTGGCCAGGGGAGGTTGTTGCTATTAGCAGTCCTTGTGCTTTTTGTTGTTTTTTTTTTAAGCCAGCAGCTATTGGAAAGCTTGGTAAAAAGAAAGCCAGAGATGCATGAGAGCTTCATTTAGATGATCTGTTTGGTGACTTTTTATTTTTTTAACTTTTGTAACCGTACCTGTATGTAACAGTGAGGAATTTCACTGAGGGCCATTTGGTACAGTGCTCTCAGTGAGACATTCCTGAATTGCAAATGGTGTGAAAATGACACATAGCTTTCTCTCAGAAGAATCTCTGTCTAGGGGAAGGGTTTATGAGGATGATCTTTATGGCTGCCACACCATGAGTATGAGAAAGGATCACACTGGGTTGGGGAAAAGAAGCAAAACTCCCATAATCCCCATATGGTGGGTGACCATAGAACTGTCTGTTCTCAGCTTCACTGAGATGGGAGCAGAGGACCAAGAAGCTGAGAGGAGGGTCATGGCAGTCTCCTGTTTCATAAACTGAGAAGAAACTCAGGGCAGAAAAGAATACAGCCCATATATCATCACTGTAGTCAAAACATATGTTCGTATTTAATGCTGGTGAAAAGAAGAATGTGTTTTTAGCATTGTCATAGTACATCGGATATTTTACAAAGCTCTGAGTTAATTGTGGAGAGTTTTCTTGCCTACAGTAGTAGTTAAATATCCATAATTACTCTTTAACCAAGTATTTGGTCTTTCAATGACTTGTTAACATAAATGAAAAATATGAGCTTCTTTGTTAACCTCATTCCAGTTACTAAGGTTGTCCGCATTGTAGGCTGCCAGCTATTATTCAAGGGTCTGCTGAAGTTGATGGTTTTTTTAACAGCACACAACTACCTAACAGACCAGCAAGAGAAGCATCAAAGAATTCAAATCATGTTTTAAAGTATTTACCCTGACTTTAGATTCAGCCTTTGAGAAACATCCAGTCCTCAAAAAATTGGAGAGAAGGGCATAAGATTTAATTATATGGAAAAATCATCCAAAGCTATTAATTCACCCCTTTTCTGGAAGTATCCCAGATGAACACAGAAAATCCAATCTCCTCAGCAACTGAAGGAAAAAAAAAAGCACCCGTAAGCAAACAGATCAATACATACAACCTATTTTCCTTGCATAGTGTGGTGCACTTTATAACAACGGAGAGATATGTTTAGTACCCAGTAGGCATGTCAAATAGCTATCTTAACAAGTTCATAAGACCTTTGAAATTCACAGTATCTGTCTGTGGCCAGCTTGTTTCCAATCAGATTAGTCCAACCTAATTTTCTATTCATGTGTGCAGCTATTTGAGGTGGAAGGCTATCAACTCAGGGCAGGCAAACAAGACTCAGAGCTTCAGTCCTCTTGAAGAGCACATGTAAGTTATGCTCTTCTTCCCCCCCCCGCCCTGTGTCATTCCTACACACAGTGTATAAATATCACTCTGAGTGACGTGAGTAAATGTGTAAATGTGCAGTAAGTTTGGGGATATTAAAGCAGCCCCAACCTACCATCCCAGGGAAATCTGTGCGTCTGTGACTAAATGGGTATTTATCATTTCCTGAGCTCTGTGCTGGCAGCCAGCCAGAGGAGTGTGTACATTGAAATTAGAATAGATTGGGAGGCAGGACTTTGTTCCAAATTGATCTCGATGACGATAGCAATTCTGAAAGCAGCTCCACTTTTTTAAAGGTTCATTGTGTGTTTCTAAAAAGGAGGGGGGTGAAAACATTTAGGAAAATAACAGGAAGGAAATCTAAGGCTAGGATATATATTTTTTATTATTATTATTTTATTCTCTCACAGCATTGTTTTGTTATCAACATAAGAGCTTGAGCTTGTTAACGTCATATGCAGAAATGCAGCAGCATTGAAGAAAATGTTATTTCTAGTCACCTATTTATTATTTAATAATTTTTCCTACTGCAAGTGCATACACTGTAAAGACCAAAATGTTTTATCAACTGTGTCAATTCCAGCAAGAAAAAAAAAAATTAATTACTGTTAATAGGAATAATCCAGTTCTGTCATGTGGTTGATAGGTCTTTACCTGTCAGTTTACCGTTGAGCTTTATTCTGCTCTTGAAAATGGTAGCTGAACATAGCAATTCCAGCTTAACTTTTTTATTTCCTGTAACATTCAATATCTATTATGTATAACAGGATATTTTAGTAAATGTATGTGCTATTTTTTGTTGTTTGCACTCTTCTGTAAAATGATTTGTGAAGTGGCAAGTCAAAAACAATAAAGATGTCAAGCATCAGCATTAATTTCATTAGCTTACCAGAAGCACTGATAATTTCTTATGCTTTGAACACTTGCCAGAAAGATAGACAAGGCACGAAGTTCACCAGGCAGCAGAGTATTCAGGTGCAACTGCTTAAAAACAAGATCTGATACAATGGAAAAAAGTATAACTCCTGAGACTACATACCTTTAAATAATTACAGTAGTAACTGACCTTGTGGCACCATTTTTTCATTCTTTATGACTCAGTATAGAAGATGAGATAAAACTAACTGGAATAATTGTTTTCACCAAGTGCCAGAACTCTGTGTATAGAGTCCTCTATGTTATTCCCAAACTGCTATCTTTACATTGCCCAGACAATCATTGACCCAGCTCCATGTTGCAAGAGGTCTGATGGTAAGAGGATGGCTGCTACTCTGAATGTCAAATAGACAGATTTACACCTCAGATTTGACCAACAATAAGAATACATTTCATGGTATATCTGAGCCATTCCCCAAGGACATCTCAAGAACTAGATTGCCACTTGTGGCTGGCTGATTTGAATATATACTTACCAAAAGCAACATATTCAGTTCTCTTAGTGACATCTTTGGCCATCCTTTGATATGACTCTTGTTGAGTTATATCTTTCTTCAAACACAACTCGTGTAGACCTGGCTTACTGTTTTAAAACGTACATTAAATGTTTTTAATGTATAGCCTTCAGCCATGTAATTTCATATTATCAGAGAAAAAAAAATGAGGAAAGCTCTATTTTCTTCACATCAATAAAATTCAGTGCCTGAGTAAGCAGCTGTTTCAATGACCCTTTAATATCATCAGTGAGCACTGAAAAATTTCTCAGTCCAAAGAATTTGAGGTTTCACTTCCTTCTCCTTCAGAGTACCACAGAGCAGGGCTTTCACATTTAAAGCCATGCAAGGCATAATTTAAACATTTAGGACAATAATATCAGGACCTAAGCAATTCAAGGGAAATAGTTTCCTCAAAACTGGAGTTCTCTTTAGCCTTGACAGCTGCATCTCAGCAGAGCATGGCTTCCCATCCTCCTTGCAGCACACAAATGCTCATTGCCTTTGATCTGGCTCCCCTTGCAGCTGCTCAGCAGCAGATCTAGGAGCTCCATAAGGATGCGATACAGCTCTGAGCTGTATTTGTGCCTGGCCTGACTTGTCCCAGTTTCCAGAAACGATCTGGCTAGTCTGAAAGCAGCAGTGCAGCAGAGCACAACACCCCCTTTCTCTGTCCTTCATGTGTCCATGTTAAGCCATAAATCTCAATGGAGCTCTGACTCAGCTGAGATCCTCAGAAAGGGAATTTCTTATGGTCCAGAAAGAAACACAAAATGGTGTTGAGGAAACATCACAGCTCCTTCTGTGAGCAGGTGGGGTCGTACACAAAAATAAACCTCAAGAGAGCAGTGTACTAAACAGATGCTTCACACAGAGTCCCATGAAGTCAAAGAAGGCAGAATCAAACTGCCTGGCATCTGATGTGCTCTAACGCTATGCAGTGTTATAGTTAGGATATTTTTAAATATTTTCAGGTAGGGGACTAACTACACATTACTGAGTGCCAGCTAGGCTGTTACTCACTTCTCACAGATACACATACTGCAAATGGAATCCTTTTCTTTCCCCTGTTCCATGACCTCAGGCCATATTGGCTTATTGCATAACACCATGGAAAAAGAAGGAGAGAGGAAAAAAGGCTTTGGAAAGCAAAATCTTCTCTCATGAGCCATTGAGATCTCTTTACAGCCAAACAGCTGAATGGCATATACACATTTTCAGTCATCTATCTGTCAAGGTTTAATTGCAAGGTGACAATAAACTGTGGCAGATGCCCTCTGTTAATCCCCCCTGCAACCCGGAGAAGGTAATAAGAAGGATAAGGAAGAGAGACTTCAAGTTAGAAAGAGTCTTGCAAGTTGTAAAAGTTTTAAAGGCTTTACTAATGCTACTAATAAATAGAGAAAATAATACAAAACATACAAAGCCAATCTTGAATATGCCAGGGTAGCAGCTTTGCCCCTCCCCCAGCAGAGGATGGAGTTGGTGTGACTCCAGCGGTTGCAGGGCGGGCACCTGAAAGTCCTGGGCAGGACTTCACAGCAAAATGGAACTGGATTCAGGGATGCAGAGTCTGGAACCAGGCATTGGATTTGTAGGCACAGCAGGCAGGGTCCTCTTCAGATGCCAGCCACAGTTGAAGAGAGCGAGACCCTCATGATCTCCCTCTTTTATAGGGTGTATGACATGTATGGGATAGAATACTCAATTGGTCAGTTTTAATCACCTGTTTTGCATGCACCTCCTTGCAAATACGCCCCTCTCGTGGCGGAGCTGGCGGAATTTTATCAGAATTCTTGGTTTTTATAGCAATAAATCTAAACATGAGCTACTTCTGCATTCCATTGATCACTCTTATCAGTTTCAGAGCACACTGTCTGAAAAGCATGCAGTTACTTAGAAGATACTTAGAAGAACTTACCTGAAAGGAAAATTCACTAAAAGAGAGCTGGTCTTGTTTTTAACAAAACCAGGACATTATCCCATCTTTTTTAAGAAGTTCTTTGTAGGAACCTGATAAATATGGATGGTGTCAAACCACTGGTTGCACTCTGGAAGGATTTGTTGGGCACCACATCACATTTCCAATGGTGAATAATGAATTACTGGTAATGACAGATGTGCACCTCTCTCCTTTGTTTGTTAGCAAGACAACAGCATTAACTTTAGTCTCTGTTAGTTAAAATTCCCCATTTACAGCTGACAAAAATGTAGATGTAGCACAACAGATAAGCAGTATGCTACTGTTAATTTAGAGCTGAACAATCATACTGTCAGTACCTTCACCACAGCAGCCTTCTTTGATGGGCTGGCCTGTATTCCTTCTGTCCTCTCACAGGGTAAAGACCATCAAGCATACTTGTAGTGTTCTTGAAAGCAGCATTTACATTCCAGTACCTGTTACACTTTAACTAAGCATGCTTAAGAACTTCTCCATCAATTTTTAAAGTGGTCTCTGAAGTTTCAGGGGACATGATTTTGTTGTAGACACCAGGGAGAAACTTAGAAAGGAAAGTAATACTTCCAAAGTGTATTTTTCTAGTTTCCTGTTGCTGTCTGGTTGGCAAAAGAAACAAGGATTATATGATGCCAATGTCTACCTATTAATTCCTTTAATAACTTCTGAATCCACTGCTGATTTTCTACAATCTTCAGTGGATGGCAAAATATCCTAAATTTATTAAATTCCCAGAAAGCGAAGCCTGAGAAATTCGATGACAACCTCACTCAGGAAAAGGTTAAAATGAGAGGTCATACTTCATTTGTCATCACAGATACTATCTATGAGCTCAACTTTTTATAGGAAAGTAAGTTTGAGTCATACTGCTGCTCACTAACTTAACCTCAAAGGTATAAGAGAAATCTGTATTTTTATGTACAAAATAATACCTGTAGAAAGGGGAGGATTGTCTCACATAGCTTTGTGTAAGCTTTTTGTCTTTGTTTGAATTACTTGAACAGCAGCATACAAACTGTGCTGTGCTATGTACCTTCTGCAGGGCTTTGATTTTAATTCAGAAAATTTCAAACAACCATAAAATCACTTTAGTAACATATCAGCTAGGTGATTTCTGAGTACCTATATGTATCTGAAGTTTCTGTTCCAGACTTTCAACAACAAAACACGTGCCCAATGGAAGAGATGGAGTAAGACGCAAAATAAAAGATGGCAACCAATTAAACTTAGCAAACAATACCTGGTGAATGATCCCTTAGATGAATGTTACCTCCTTTTTTCTGTACTCAAACTGTCCAAGGGCTCACTGAAGTTCACATTCAGTATTCAAAATTATTTCAATTATCTTTTTTGAATTATCTATGGCATACAGTGGCTTCTTGTGGGTGTTGAATATTCAAAACTTAAACTGTACTCATAGTTCTATTGCACAAATGAGCCACACCCTTGGGTACCCCGTTCTACTCCCTTGAGAATGATCTCATTGCAATCATCACCATGGTACCTGCTGAGTGGATATATGTATATCTTAGGAAATTGTAAGGTTTTTAGAACTCTTACTAGATCAAATATCTTTTTAATTTAAAATTTGATGATCAAAAGTATCTCTCAACACTTGCTTGCAAGTAGCTGCATCTAAGAACTTCCATGAACATTGGTGGGAAGCAAATCCCATACAATGTGCAAGCACAATAAAACAGTGGAAACTATCACTTCAATTACATATTAATATTTATGGAGTTTTTTACAGTAACTATGTCACATGACATCTAAAAGCTTCTTAAAGATGTTCTTCATCTAAAGGTTTAATATGGGGAAACATAATTTATTCAATTCTTTGCGAATTTTATTCAATCCTAGATACTTTTGATAGCTCACTTTTTCTCACTCCCTCCATAGCTTGTGCTGCTGTCCTTGCCAATGGCTTCCCTCAAGTAATAACCCATGTATCCTTTGATGAAAGGTTACACAATGGCAGGAGACACAAAATCTGAAGTGTTATGTGAAGATGTATATTAGTTTTTCATTATGAAGTTTCCTCCCTTTGAAGTTCTAAGGAAACTACAGTTTCCTTTCTCCTGCTGTAAGATATATGTTCACTCGTAGTTAAATACATCTACCATAACAATTAATTTTCCACGCTTCATGAATACCTAGGTGCAGTTTAAATATCACCTTTCATTTGCACACAGTTCCTCCAAAAATCTTTAGTCTTCCATTCAGGTGATCAGGAATCCCACCAAGAAACGGCTTTTTGCATCTGAGTGAGGCCGCATAGCACTTTAACCAGTATCATATTAACATGAATATGGAAAGTCCACATTGGTAATTTATTTGCACAACGTAGAACATTGTGTTTGGTTAGACCAGTAGACAAGGCAGTTTAAAAATCATGAATTCACTTACAATACTGTACACCAAATAAACCCTTGTTTGCCATCCTGTATCAGATTGTACTCCACAACACTAGTGACTACTCCTGGGATCCTGACATTCATCGAATTACAAAACAAGGACTTTCAAAGCAAATGGGCTGCAGTAGCTCTATATAAAAAAAAGTGATTGTATTTTTATGCTTTTGCTAAGTTTTCTGGCTAAGTGGTTTACCTTGTAAGCACTACGCTATGTAATCCGTACACAAATTGAGTATGCAAAGCATCCCACTGACTTTAGTGAGGCTATTCATATATGGTCTCAAAA
Source organism: Pampusana beccarii (assembly GCA_013399365.1). Classification (NCBI taxonomy): domain Eukaryota; kingdom Metazoa; phylum Chordata; class Aves; order Columbiformes; family Columbidae; genus Pampusana; species Pampusana beccarii. The sequence goes on along the minus strand of VWYH01004658.1, from coordinate 87,950 downwards.
ATGCAAGTGCAGTTCATACAATGTAGCCATCAACATGTGTCTGAGACTGCACAGAGCTCAAAAAGTGATGGCCCTGCAATCTGCTGGCTGGAGCTTGCAGGGGAGACAAGCAGAGAGCAGTAAATTAGAACTGCAACTCAGAGCTGTGCCATCATCACTTACAAGTACTTATAAATTGTTTATCCTCCTCCTTCATGCTGTAGCTATAGGCTTTCATGTTCCTACATCTGCTAAATATGACTGTTCCGCTTAGTTACCTATCTCTCAGAAAGGTACTGAGACTCACTTACAGTTTATATCACACACTAAGGGGTATAGCACAAGCTTTGTGCTGAGCATCTTCATCTGTCTTAATTTTGATAGATTTCCTTTTGCCCATATTTGATCAGATTACAGGCAAACATGCGCTGAGAGTAACAGCTAACGTGACAAGGCTGAATTTCTTCTTCTTTGTGGATGGGAGTCTTATAAAAAAGGGAGTGCACGAGAGGTGTAAGCCACTATTAAATGGCTTGGGTTTCATTCACATACTCCCTTTGGCTCCTCATCACAGCACCATCCTTTGGCTTGCCACATGCCACTCCTTTCTAGAAGCAGCTATAGAGAGTAAGGGCAACTGAGAGCAGGGCCTTGTCATTCACCAGTAAACCAGTCACCTGAAAGGACGTGTTTGGTTTTGCACATAAATGAAATGTTGGTCCGGTTTCAGAAAATATCACTCAGTCACTGTCACTGCAGTAACTGGCAATAACTGCTATCCAGGGCCAAGGAAGTGTCCTCACCTCCATGTGGAGGTTTGAATTCAGATCAGCCATGAATCAGCTTAATCCTAACACCTGGTTAACAAGAATAAATGATAACAAAAGAATGTAAAAATCCATACTTACAGGCTGTCTTTCATTTAAGGAGCACATCATGCTTTTCTGTATGTGTTATTCTTAGCATCCCCATGGCAACCTGATCATCTAAGATGCAGGAGGGGTTGGTCAGTCCAGCTAAAGGGCTTGTGGCAGAACTGAGAGCTACATATCTTTACTCCCAGACCTCTGCTTTGACCACTAGATGATGTTGATGACCAGATTCTTTGACATTATATGAAAGCTTGCTGAGACACATCCATTTCCAGACAATATCATGGACAAACCTCCTGTCTTTAAAATTGTCTGCGACTAAAATACTACAATAAACTCCATTTAATATATTGCCAAAATGATGTATAGCTTCAAATTCAGTCAGTGAAGTCTCATCTTTCTGAGAGTAGAAACTCCTCAGTCACTAAGAAAGACCTGAGAAGCTCCCGCAGTCTCACAGGGAGTATTAACCTCTGGTAGGGATCTGTCTAAACACACTAGAGAACAAGTGTCAACATAGTCTGACATGAAGCATGGGGGATTAGCAGAAGGAAAAAGCCTTCTAATAGCCTAGTGTATAAACCTGATTACAAGGGAAATTTATAATTTTGTCCAGCAAATTTCAAGCAAACCAGCTAAGCTGCATTAGGATTTTAATGACATTTTCCCTTACTACTGAGGACACTATGTCAGAAACCCTCAGGCCTGCCTGCAGTCATATTACAATACTTGCAAAGCACACCGACCCCGAAGATAGTGCAATCTATTTCTGTCACAGATTAAGTGACCTCTGTGCTTTTTGCATCTAGCTGTAGAGAAAGCTGCAGGTGGAGGAATGTTCATCCCTCAGTTAAGCTAAACCTTTGTTTGCTGTGTTCACATGAATAACTTATAGGGCCTTGGCATCATGAACAGCAGCGCTGACACAGTTGACATGACAGCACTATAGACTGAATCCCGATCTGCTCTCCAAGGAGAAGATGGGATGTTTGCTCGTTTCACATTTCACCAAGTTGCCCTGTTCAACTATTTATAAGATGAATAGAAATTTCCACTACTTCAGCTGACACACCTGCCTTTACCTAGCAACTGCTCAGAGGGAGCCAGCCGAGACAGAGGAGGCTTTGAGAGGCACAGCCCAGCGGGGAGGCTGCTGCCGCCAGCCCTGCCAACCCTCTCTCTGCTGGCTCTGTCCTCTTGGCAAGATGGTGGCCCCTTCCGCTCCTCTCAGCTACAGCTATTTATACTCAGTGTGGCCCAGGAGAGGAAAAGCCTCCCAGCGTCTCTTTCCCTGGTCAGCGAGTGGCATGAGAGCAGCATGGAGCTCTGCAGACACCCTGGGTTGTGCAGGGCATGATATGGGGAGACTGCCTTGCCTTGCACCTCTCCTATGAGGAAAGGCTGAGAGAGTTGAGGTTGTTCACCCTGGAGAAGTGTCCAGGGAGACCTTATTGTGGCCTTTCAGTACTTAAAAGGGGCCTATAAGAAAGATGGAGACAGACTTTTTAGCAAAGCCTGTTGTGACAGGACAAGGGGTAACGGTTTTAAACTGAAGGAGGGGAGATTCAGGCTAGACATGAGGGAGAAATTTTTTACAGTAAAGGTGGTAAAACACTGGCACAGGTTGCCCAGGGAGGTGGTAGATGCCCCATTCCTGGAGACATTCCAGGTCAGGCTGGACGGGGCTTTGAGCAACCTGATCTAGTTGAAGATGTCCCTGCTCATTGCAGGGGGGTTGGGCTAGATGACCCTTGAAGGTCTGTTCCAACTCAAACTATTCTATGATTCTATGCTTCTATGGAGTGACCACCAATGGTGGCATGAAGTGACCTTCCCAGAGGTATGATGCTACTGCCTATCCTGCTGCAACATGGTCCCATGTATTGCCCACGCCATGTGACTCCTTTGGGGTGCCTGGTGGTCCCTGGCAGTGTGGGGACCCCACCTGGCACCAAACACAGGCCGTTTTCACCCAGCTCTCAGCCCATGGGAACGTATCCACCACCTCCTGGTCTTTTGCTGGTTGTGATGTGAACAACGGAGAGTGAAGAGCACCACCCAACTCCAGGCACTTGATGAGATCTTGGTCTCCTGCTGAATTGCAAACTGGCACACATGTAGTGCTCGAAGTCACTGAGATTTCACATTTGTCTCACAAATCTACAGTGTCTCTCAGGCAGCCTGTTGCCACCAGGCTCCCAGAGGCAAAAAGCATTTGGCCCCATGGCACAAGCACATTTCTGTGTAACGCATCCAGGGGCCCCAGCCACCACAGACTGATCTTCCAAAGCAGCCTACTAGCAGGGAAAAGCCACTTTAAAGGTGATTAAAATATAGACGAACTAGTACAATCGGGGAAGAACATGTGAAAAATGAAACTTTCTTACTTTCATGCTGTAGCTTTGGAGGGGGCCTGACAAAAGTCTGCAGCCCAGAGCCAGAGGATGGGGGAAACCTGCTTTTACGCTAATACTGAAGCCAGTCCTAGTGAGGACCAAAGTCCCTTACTGCTGGTGGCTTCAAACACACAAAAACTGAGGAATGAGGAGTCCCTACATCGGATGCTGCAACCCAGTTTAAGACAGGCATTGACAAGAACATTGAACAGACAAGGTGGGGGGGGGGCAGAAAAAGGAGCATGTACAAGCACGGATTCATCATGTGTGTTCTTGCCAGGCTAAGGAAAAAAAACAAAAAATAAAAAAGATATCAAAATCAAATCTGTTTGCGTTTACTAGGTGTCCCCTCCATGCTCATTCTCAGCAGGAGGGACACGGGGATGCAACCCAGAGCAGTGCCCTGGGCCAGCCAGGTATATGGGCTGGAGTATCTGGGGACTCAGTCCTCCCTCTCAGCGAGGAAAGAGGCTCTTGAAAAGGGCTGTTTTCTTTATTCCGATACCTTATATGTTTACCCACCAGTGTCTGATGTTTTTGGAGAGGGAGGACTGTAACAAAATGTGAAGTACTCTTGTTGTTCACAATATTGTACACATGTGGCAGCTTTACAAAAGAAGATATTTGACTACACAGTTCCGATGCTGAGGATGAAGAGACCATAATTGCTGCAGTATTGTCAATCGTGCTTGTGAAGGAAAGAGTTTACCAAACAGCAGCCAAGAGAGAAGATAAAGCAGGGTAGGTTTTATGGTTAAAATTAGATTGACCTGAGTCATGATTATAAATGTCGGAAAAAAAGTAAATGTGGTTTGGAAAGGGAAGGGGAAAGGTGTTTCCAGGAGACATGCTTCAGTTTCAAAATATCTTGTACTTTTCACAAAGAAACAGTCTGTGCCCAAAATATTCGGCAGTTTTTCTCCCTTGTGCTTGACACATACTCTTAAAAGTAGAGCTGAGATCAGATGTGAGGGAGGGCATGGGGGAATGCTCCCAGCAGCAGGTGAAGCTGAATCAACAGTCATCCTTTCGTGTTTCAGTAAACTTGGCCAGGGACTGATGGTAATCTGCACGATATTTCTTCCATCCCTCACCTCTCCCTCCTTTCCCTTCCCCGTTCCTCCTCCCCAGCCCTAGCACTGCTGTTCAGCTCAGTAGAGAGCTGTTTGAGCTCTTAAAGCTGTTCACTGGGCGCTCTCTTTAAAAGTGAAAATCATCCTGCTGTCATCCACCTTACTTTAACACCCACCCACTTAGGAAATCTGAAAGCTGTGTATCTCCTCAGAGGCTGCTAATGCTATTAATTCTCCCACCTTAACAGTCTATCCAAAATGTGAAAGCAGGTTTTCTGCAGACTCCTGGGCTATAACACATTCTGCCGCATTTCCCGTACACATTTCAGTGTCTGTTTCCCATGGTTAAAAATAAAAAAGCCTGATTCAACACTCTCTTATTTCATTTTTACATGACTGAAACACCATTGTTTTTTACCCGCAGAGCACGAGCCTGCACCCCCTAAACCTTATTATGATTCTTTCTCTGTTTCTTAGCAGGCTAAATTACTGTCTCTAACCACAACCAGACCAATTCCCAGACTCAAGCTAGCTGATTTAAAGATATCCTCGATCTGTCTAGCTTGCTATGTAGACATACCCATGTGAGGGGCACAACCACTGTTAACTGGACCATCCAGTTGCTGTGGGTCTCACACAACTGCCTACCTAAACATTGTTAATGATTTACCTATCAAATGAAGGTAATTGCTGAATGATCAGATGCTTTAATTGTCCACTAGATTTTAACTCCTTCCTGCACTAGGAAAATAGTCTTAAGGCACAGGATTTAGCACACCACACACCCAATATCATCAGCTGGAAATACAGCAACACCTACTCTGCTCTTAGAAGGTTTTCTCTCACAGCTTGGTATTTCCTTCCACAAGGCCCTGTCATGCCAAGAAAATACAGAAAAGCATGTACCAAAGCTGATTTAAAGTCACACAAGGGTCTTGCTGTTGAACCCTGGCTTCAAAAGAGGCCTTTTAAGAGAGCAAAAGAGGGAACATCCAATTTCTATGAAAGCAGTTTCAGCCATCCTAGATCCTATACAAACACCTTGCATAAGTTTAGTCCCCTGCACAGAGGAATCTGAGAGGTCCAAGGGGGAGCTGGAGAGAGGTTGCAGGCAAGGAGCAGGAAGAGTCTGCTCTGTTGGTGACATTCTGCTCGTCAGGTGTGATGGGGACAGTGAAAGCAAACTGTGCTTCAGCACAGGACATCTCAGAATGCCGTAGGTATAAATGAGGCAGGCAGGCCTCGACACTGCTTCAGAAAGGCCTCAAAATGTCCTCACAAACCAAATTTAACCTATACCTCTTCCCTGTTCATTCTTGATTTGAAGCAGAGAATCTTGCCTGAGTACCAGAGCATGCAGCCACTACTGTAATGCAGATATAACACAGTATGCAATCAAGGGATCCACCACATTTACTGTAGAGAAAGAGATTAAAATATTGCAAGGATTTGGTTGAGACAGCTTTAGCAGCCCTTAACTTCCAAATATCCTCAGTCACAGAAAAACAGTTAATTTGACGATAAAGCAGAAAAGACTACATCAGGAGCCACATGTGCTGCTCATGACATGGCCAATGACTGTATTGAGGTGAGAAATCCAAGAAGAATTCGATTAGGTCACTGTCTTCATGATTGTTCTTATCTAGGGAGAGACCAGACAATATTGATCAAAGATGGTAAAACATAAAATGCTAACTAAAACAACAAAATTACCAGATGAAACACAGTAGTATAGGAGTGGCTTAATCTTTCCAAAAGGTTTAGTTAATTCAAAAGATAACTAAGACTCAAGCATCCCTTGGCAGCCAACACTGTAATACTCCATTTCATTCCACACACTATGACTGAGATAAGATCTAAGGAGGTCATGAGCAGCATAATAAGAAAGATCTTATTTTAAACCTCAGCCACTGGTGGAAATAAAACTCATTCTTCTTTGGAGGAATGTTAAAAAGTAGGTTAGAGGTTTGTTTGCAATGAGAGCTTTTTGTTTGTTTTACCTGATTTCCAGTAATGCTGCCTCACTTTCTGTTGTAATAGCACAGACCATTCTTTCCTTCTGTGGTGACTTCATTTAAGTAGCATTATTCAGTTCAGAGTATAATAACTTTACGAATAGGTTTGATGTGGTAAACATTCTTTCTATATATTAAAAAAGAGGAAACTACTGAGTATATGGGCATGGGAATTGTACCAGGCTGGGAAGGACCAGCATTGTTCCGTGAAGGTGCAGGGAACCAGAAGAAACACGGATGGCTGGCAGAGCAAGAAGCCCCATTTAATTGCTTCTATCATGCCTAATATGCTGCAGCACAGCACTAACTAAATTCACAGCAGGCCCATCTACTATAAAGGAGTCTTAGGAGTGGATATAAACGGTCACATAATTGAGAGCTAAGGCCCATATTTTCTGACAGTCAGATCAGAGCCTTTTTTCCCTTTGTACAGCTGTGAGGAGCTCTTTTAAAGTTAATGATGTAAATGAGGAAAAAAATAGGCTCATAAAAACCAGCTTTTTGTAGCCACAGATTTAAAATCATACAGAAAATCACTGTGAGCTGAACTGCAGCATTTGGAATATCAGCTGAAGACACACATGACTGAGGAAAGCGGATTGAGTAGCTTGCTTCGTGGTCTGTGTAACATAGGTGTAAGATTTGGAAAGCTAACAGCATATCTACACAAGCAATAGTGTGATAGCCAAGCTGGAACTGTGACGCCTGTGGCGGTACCCAGCCCTGACCTCACGAGGACTCCACAGTCACCAAAAAATGCGACAGCAACTTATAACAGACCATGAGAGCAACATTACCTGGAGGGGGATACTCACTCCTCCTGCTTTCCACCTTCACTTGCCATCTGTGCTTGAATCAGTTGGAAGCAAGATGGTCTCAGGAAGATATTATCTGCCTCCAGCCCCAAGCTAGTTGCTGCTGACTGCACTGTACTGAATGTGCACCAGCCCCAGTCTGCCCAAGCTCAGGGATCTCTTTGCTCCATTAAAAGGCATAGGTAAACTTTAATTATCCCTTAGCTTGCACCATCCCTTTGATGCCAATAGAGCTACACTTGCAACCTCATTAAGGGCTGAACACTGTGGTTATGAAAGAATAAATAATCTCAAATCTGTAGTTATATCTAAAGATGCTTAACTAATTTTTCTGCCCAGGTTGAGCTCCCTGCTTTGCTCTCAGGGTCACACACTCACTGCTGAGTGCTGAGGAATAATGCCAGGGCTGAGAAGATACCTTCCAAATGTCATTATAAGTACTCTGAAATGCTGACAAATCAGAAATCCACACAATGACAATTTAAATATTTGATCACTGGCAGAAAAAACATGTATCCTGGCAAGCATCAGTCTTCGTAAAAACAATGCCTTCAGGTAAACCCCTTTCGTGCCCTGAGTCCCTACTTACTTTAATAGGGTGTTTTGGAGTGCCACAGGCTCTCCCTGCACCTAGCTGGAGCCAGGATGCTGAGCCATAATGTTCAATGTACCCATTTACCTAAATGAAAAGGACTCTAATCACCATCATCGTTATCATTGTACTTTGTCTCTGCCTACATCACAAGGAGATCATTCCTATTTCCCTGTGGGATAGAGATTGGTTTTCTTTTTTCTTTTTTTTTTCCTTCAGGGATTAAACAAACAAACTCTCTCCTAATTCTAGGAACTATTATTTCCCCAAAGAAAGCCTATTACAACTTCATTCTTTCTTTTCTGGAGAACACCCAGTGGTTCTCCAGGTTATCTTCCCCTCACCCTACCCTCTTTTACAAATATTTTAGCAATTGATTTGCCTCCGTGCATTTACCTGTAAGGTTCTCCAAGGACAAAAGGATGGCAGCTACTTGAGCATAAAGGTAGTTTACTTCTACATGCAAGGGCAAGAATGGAGATTGAAATGAGATCAGCAAAAGCACTGCAGCTCTATTTCCCTAATGAAGCAGAACTCTCACACTGAGCTGGGCTTACACACCGTAATCAAGTACGCTTCTCACAATGCTGGGGTTATGGAGAGCTCTGCACACAGCAAGGTAATTATCAGCTGCCATGGCTCAGAATGGCTCCAATCCACTCTACATTTTGCTCAGTTGTCAGCTTATAGTCATGGGGGGAAGAAAAAAAAAAAAAATAAACTGCCTTTTAGGAAGTATCTGTTGCAAGAAAAAGACACTCTCAATACATATGTATCTGCTCTCCTATCTCCCCCCTCTCCCCCGGGGAAAAAAAAAAAAAGTTAGGGAGAGAAGGAGATCAGAAGATGCAATATTGTTACTCTGGTCATCTTTATGAAACACGTTTTTGCAAGGAAGCCTAGCCCTCAGTCCCATTTCTGAAGGACTGCATAGTGGAAATGACCTTGTAAGCGATCAATAGCACTGAATAACCTCAAGTGTTTTGAGATAATTTTCCCAGCACTGAAAGGCAGGAGCTGGTGGACAGCCTAGAGAATAAAACTGACGGGGAGATAAAGTGAAGCAGATTAAGGTAAAACTGTGGACCTCCAGAAGGCTTTGGAAATTTTATTGTTCACTTCACCAAGATTTTATCTTGCTCTTTAGGAAATCTGTGTTTCTGCAAATTTCGTTAAGATATATTTTTCTCCCTTTCTTTCTTTCTTTCTTTCTTTCTTTCTTTCTTTCTTTCTTTCTCTCTCTCTCTCTCTCTCTCTCTTTCTTTCTTTGAAAACCTCCAAGGATGAAGACTTCACAACCTGTTTAGGCAAAGCGGTTCTGTGTTTGATCACCCTACACTAAAAAAGGTGTTTTCTTATGTTTAGTGATTTATGCCCACCACCTCTTTCCCATTCATTGAACACCATTGAGAAGAGTCTTGTTCTGTCTTCTTTATCCCCTTCCATCAGGTATTTATGCACACTGATAAGATCCCCCTGCACTTTGTCTTCTCCAGGGAGCACAGTAATAGCTCTCTCAGCCTTTCCTCATATGAAATATGCTTCAAGGCTTTAAACATCTTTGTGGCCCTTTGCTGGACTCAGTCCAGTATGTCCATGTGTCTCTTGCACCGGGGAGCCCATAAATGGATCCAGCACTCCAGGTGTGTCTCACCAGGGCTGAGTAGGGCAGGGAGGAGTCAGTGTACTGACTCAAAGAGAAGAAATCACTGGGAAAAGAGATGATAGTTTGAAATTGGGGATAAACTCAAAAATCTTTGACGGTGGAGTGCTACAAAACCCAGATTTCCCCAAAGACACTGAATCTGGGTGGTGCCTAAAGGATTCCAATGATACATCAATGAGCCTAAGAGAATAACTCAAAATCTTTGTACTTGTACTTTAGGAACTTGATGAAAATGAACAGCTTTGTGAAGGTGGTTGGCTCAGGAAACTGGTAAAGGAGCATGAAATTGTTAGTAAGTAAAGATTTTTCTACTTCTAATCAGGTAAAATTTGCAATTGAGCAACTCTTTTAGGGCAAGTTCCAAGCCAGAATGTAGATATATATGCACACATAGAAAAGTATTTGAAAGCACATGAAAATTAAGCTTCTACATGAGCTTCCTAGTGACCTGGAGAGAATGTCCTCAAGAAACATTTTGTGTAAGGAAAGCAATTATGTCAGTGCTTACTTCACCTTTGGCAAGGCAGGGTGGGCAGGTGAGATTTTTGTTTGACTGAACCATGATATGCTTAATGGTCAGGGAACTACTTTTACAAACACACCAGCACATCTCTCCAAATCTGTTCCCACCAGAGGATACACACAAGTTGTGACCTGAGAGTGTTGTAAGATGTTAACAAAATCTATGATTGACTTAATGTGGAAATTCAATTGCCTCCATGTAAAAAGCATTTGTTAGTCATGGTCCAAATGCTAAGACATAAATTTTCATATCTGAAAACTTAGCAAAACTGGAGGACTAAAGAACCGAGGTCGTTTACCTCAAGCCTTCTCTTTTAAGAGGCTAGCTGGAGTTCTACAGCTACACTAGAGTTCTGTATTACACTCATTATCCTGTAATTCATAGTCCCAAATTTTGCCCTATGTTCTTAGGACATCTGCGTGCTGCTGACCTTCCAGGTACTTTCATAGTAGCCTGATTCTACAGTTATTTCTTAGAATCGTCTTTTTCCTGGCAAGAAAGTTAGCTCAGTTTTTGCTTTCAAAAGTAATGTTTTAATACTTTAAAAAAAAAAAAAGCCTGGAGAATCTAAACCACTTGCCAGGAATGAGACTTTGGTGATGAGTGGAGGAAATGAGCAGAGGTTTGTGCATACAGAATGCTGGAGGCTAGAGGAAGGAATCCTGCAGGGAACAGTTTTACCCCGCTTTGGTTTGCAAGTCAAACAGAGTTCCAGATCTGAATCATAATTAGACTCCCACTGAAAGTTTAACTCTCGGTTTCTGAATTGGGTAGTGCACGCAACCAAATATGAATAATGATGCCTCAACACATCCCTCATCAAAAGCAGCACCAAGAAGCCAGCAATATTGAGAACCCAAACATTTAAGTAGGCTAAAATAGATATCCCCAGAACTTGACCTATCCCACCTAAGCAAGTAGCAGCAAGGCCATATCAACCTATATTTTCCTTGATTGTCTTGGAAGAATTTATTTTCCAGATGTATATATTCTTCAGGAAAAATATTGGTATTCTATTTTTATAGAAAACAGTTTAAGGTAGAAGTCCGACAATATGAATCTAAATCTGGGTATCTGCCAAGGAGTGGTCTGGTAAACATTCAATCTTTGTTTCAAGTTTCCAAGAAGCTGTTGTACATAATTCAACAGTTCTCACTAATGAGACATGGCAATAAGAAAAATCACGCTTAGCACAGAGTAGGGAAAAGCCCAAACTAAGAAACTTTGCTTGAGGATCTGAGTTGTCGGAAGTGGGCTGAGAAGGAGCTAGCAGCAGCCCAGGAGAACAGCAGAAGATAGTAAAATGGTGGAAGGCAAGGAGGAAGAGGGACATTGATTTGGGGTAGCAGGATACCCAAGATCTGGAAAGAAAGGGAGAGAAAAGTGGAAAGCATAGCAAGGAAGAAGAGTAGGAAAGGGGAGAGGAGACAGAAGATTTAAGGATGGAGGGTTCATGAAGTAACTGGAAAAAGCAGTGGCAGTGACACCTAGCTATAGAAAGGTAGGGGATTGCTCCTATAGGTAACATCAAGAAAAAAACAGTATTCATTTTAAAGTTTTAGACATTAGAAATTCATAACAATTTTAGCTAAAATAGAACTCTCCTAAACCCCTCCTACATGTCTAAATTGTGTGAAACCCAAAAGGTGAGTACACTGTTAAATAAACGAAGAATTGCAATACCAGTGGTATTGAAGGTGAATACTGACCCTGCAAAATGTAACAAGTGGTTATTAAAAGCAGCTGGGGAATGTTTCTGAAATTAAAAGTAAATGCGCTTAACATTTCTTCCTGATGAACCATTAATACTATCCAATCAGGACTTCAAATAACTTGTTTCTTTCTTTTTATTATTGTATTTCCTCATAACAACCAAAAGGATGCATTATTTCCATTAATGTGTAGGTTATGATGTTGAAGCATATGGAATCATGGCTTTGTGGGTTGGGAGAAGCAGTATTTTGCTATGATAATAACACCATTTCTGCATAACTAGCCACTGACCTTTGTTCTTCTTGTCAGCAAATATACCATATTTGTAACAAAAGTAAAGCTGAGGGATTTGAAAATGTCAAAATAGCAGAGCAACAAAGAGCCCTTGGCCCATATAAATATTTACATTTGAAATATCCATTTGCTGAAGCGAATATTTCAGCTGTAGAGGGCAACCTGAATGTCATTACATCAGCTCTGCAAGCCTATTGGTGCTCTTGCTTTGAACACAGACAAGAGCAGCACTTTTATTATGTGATATGCACATTCCAAGCACCCAGCACACTTACAAAGTGGGTTGTATTCCAACAATGCCGTGTCTCTGCTATTCAATTTTTATGATAGCATCCAGACTCCACAGCTGCATAACTTTCTAATATTGAATACAGATCCCTCACAAGACAGCTGTCTCAGATTTTAATTTTTTTTATTAAGAAGGAAGAAAAAAAAACTTCTAAAACCAGCCTCAGCAACACATTGGCTAGAGGAAAATCCATTTTAATTCATAAATTAGTCTGATCTGGAGCTGCAGCGAGTAAAATACTGTCCAATCCTTTCAATTCAGCAACATTAGGGTGTGCAGCACTTGGTCTAGATGCAGGCAACTCAGCCTCCCCTTGAGCCAGTCTTCCTCATGATAGACACATAGAGAGGAGTCTCTGTGTACAGACGTGGTCCTCTCTCCTGACAGAGATTCTTCCGCCCCTGTGCCCTTGTGGGGCAGCAGGTCTTTGGCATAAGACCAAAGAAGAAGAAGGAAGAAGGAATATGAAGGTATGTCTTCTTGCTTTTGACTTTACCTTGCATAGGAAATGCATGCAAAAGATATCCCAGCTCCTTTCTGGACGTTTCGATATAAGTGGAATGCAGGGACATCTGCCAGATCAGTAGTCCTTGGAACCATGGCTCCGTTTAGCTGTCGCCTCCTGGGAGAAAGTCTGAGGACAGTAGGCCACAGGTGTAATGCTGAGGGCAAAGGGTCTCCAATGGAGTCATCGTGGCCCACCCCACAGGTGTTATCACTCTTGCCCCTTCCACTGGGGGCAGCCTGCCCCAGGAAATAAAACCGGAGAAGCCCCAGGGGAGGAATTCAGATGCATTTTTCTCCATTATGGATGTTTACTCAATAGAGAGAGAGATCCAAACTGGTGTTTTCCACATAACACAGTGTGGTTGCTCTATAGTTCTTCCAACTTCACTGTGTATTTTGCACTGAATAGTCCCAACTATATGTATATTTACTGTTGTGGCTCATTTGGAAGAGTTTTGTATAGGCTTCTCTGCTACTTCTGTAGATCTCAATATGCCAAATAAATAGCTGAGATGCTGCTGTGGGCCCCCTTTTAGTGTCTGCCTGTCTGTTTCCATACACACGCTAAATATCTTCACTGTCCTGGCTTATACTTCAGGAAAGGCTCTAAATCAGGCATTACTGGCCTAAGTAACTTGATTCCTCAGAAGTCCTGCACTTTCACTTATTTCTCATAGATTTTACATAGTTCTTCCTGAATATCCTGGTAAAAGGTGGAGCTAGAGAAGTTTACCAGTCTTCAGATTTATATTCCAGTTTGGTTTTATTTCATCTTACTTTCCAGCATTTCTATGACAAATTCTATTGCTCCTATGAATATTTTATAAACCAACAAACAGCTGTACAATGAATCAAACCCAAGTTTAGTGTGTCCAAAAATGGTAAATTGGCAATATATGTAAAAGTTGGCCTAATAGTAATATTTCCATCATTTTCTAAAGTTCTTTATAACCAACATTGTCACTGAAAACATCTTAAGGGAACTCTGTGATAACATAACGATCCACGGAGACTTGTGGCTGTGACGATGTGCCAGAACATGGAGTACATTTACGATGAAAGCGTCATTCTGGCTCAGAACATGTAACTATTAATGCTTTGCAGGTACACTTTGCCTGGGATGTAATGGACAACAAGTAATTGCCTGTAGCGTGCTTCAGCTTTGTCCAGGTTCTGTGGAAACATTCTCTTCCTTTGGCAGAGGTGATTTTTCCTCATTAACATAGATTTTTTTTTCTCACCACTACCTAACTGATTGAAAGGAAACATACATGCTCAGACGGAAAAACACGGTGGCTGCGATTAGGACTAAAAAGTAATCTACAACTCACTCTAGTCACGAATAGATGACATTTATAATAAAGTTTACCACTGCTTCCAAGTACTTTTCTATTAAGCCATTACTTTATTGTCTGTGTTTAAAAGTATATAGTTATATAATGGAAAATCCTTCAAAATCAAAGTTCAAGCATACGAGGTTGCCTTTATTGCAGCAATTAAGTTTTATTACTCATACCAAATGCATGGTGTGTGAGAGCTAAAGAAGACCTGGTAACAACAAAAACGTACAGATGACTTTTGGTAAGTGTTATAAATCATTTTTAGCTAAATAAAGGAGCAAGCGCCTAAACACACATACACACATATACACCAGCACACATGGGGCTACTTATGTGCTTCAACACAAATGAAAATTTTTGCAATTCAAAAGCATCTACAAGCAACTATTCGAAAGCTGTGTGTCGTGTCTGTAAAACATAACAGCTGCTTGCAGCTCACACCTTTTCAAAGCCAGAGTTTTGCGGTGTGCACACCTGTTTACATGCAGTTTTACAGTCCCCTATGTGGAGGCCCAGTGCAGACCAAGCTGGAGTTCCAGGTTCTAATGTGCATTGTAGACACAACCACAGCTTCATGATGCAGAAGCCACAGCTTTTAGAGCTCATTGCCATTAATAGCCTGGGTTATGTTGTTATTGACCTTTCTCTGTAAAGGGATGTTCAGGACACAGGGAGGTTTTTGTTTTCCCCCCTCAGACGCTTTCTCCAGGCAGACTGGGACTCCCTTGTGTCAATGGATCAAGAGTCCTGCCACCTCCCAGCTTCCAAATGAGGAACCACAATGAGTGTTGTGCCTTCCAGCCTTCTGTTCAGTCCACAGAAGGGTACAACAGCAGCATCTCAAAGCATGTGCTTCCTTACAAAGAAGGTAGTCATGGAGGCAATGGGCCTTTTGAGACACTACCTGAGGGGAGGTATCTGCACAGCATCCTCAGGAGGAAGCTCAAGACATCACTTACCCTGTTCATTGCCGCCTGTCAAGGCACTGAAAGACAGGTTCAAGACAGCTACAACAGGATATCCCCATGTATTGTATAGAACCGTTCCCTCTCAAGGACTGACCCAACCTCACTCTGATTAGACCGAGAGATCTGGTGTCACATGTGTACACAAGAAGCACCTAGGCACTTATTAAATATGCATTCCTCTTCCTACTAACATTGTTCCATCAATATTTTAATGCCATGTTGCCTTTTAGATTATGTTCCTACTGCAATGTGAGGTCCCTGCTGGGGTGGACAGACACCACAGAAATAGTTGTGTTTATGGGTGACGTTTGTTTCAGTATGAAGAGTTGTCATCAGTGGTGATTTTCTGCTGCAGATGCTTACAGTTATTTCATCAGGAAATACCATCTCTATTCCCTTCTTCCAATAAAGCCAATGGGGCAGCATGAAGATGAACAAAGTAGGACTGAACATATCCAAGCAGAGAAAGATCATTATTTATTGCCAAAGAGAGCTAACTCATGATCAAACTCATTAGATTAAACTTAACTCAGCACAAATGTGCTGACTTTAATGGCAAATATAAGGAGAAAATTTGATCACTGACTATTTCTGGAGTGAAATTCATGTATATATGAAGTTTTTTCCTGTTCTTTTACAATCCTTTTCTCGTTTTGTTTTGTGTTTATCCCTCTCCTATGGTTATAGACTAACCATTGCCAAGTCTCAGCCATTTGCTTGAAAAACAATAGCTGGCAGTCTTTGTGTTAAACAGCCCATTTTGTTACCCTTGCCATAGTCCACTGCGTTCTCAGCTATTGCACTTGATAAGCATCATTAAGGTTTCCATGTTGTTAGTCATTTTCCTGATCTTTCATATTTCTTCTGCTCAGGAAGCAGCTTTTCCTGGAAACATTCAAAGAGAATAAATCCTGATTACAGCCAGCACCTTGGGGTAATGACATCCAAGATCCAAATGCCACACTTTTTTTTTCTTTTTTCTTGTTGTTTTTTTTTTCAAGTTCCAATTGCCACATTTTTTTTTTTTTTTTTTTTAAGAAAATAACTCTAATTATAAATGTGAAAGGCTGGATTATGACATTTATGTTAACACTAAGTGATTCCACAGAAGTCTACAGAACTAGTTATGAGGGAAATATTGTTCCATGTAAGTAATTTTTAAATAACACAGTCTAAGACTCTGCAGCACACTGTACTATCATGAGCTGAGATGTATTAATTAATGATTAATTAATGTATTAGACTGGCATAGACCTGCCCATCTCAAATACTGTGAAGTTAGTCTATGCCATCCACAGAAAATCAGTGAAGGTACTGTGACTGTTTGAAGGCTCTCAGAAAACTTTAAATATCTGTTTAAGGGATGGTTATGTAGCCACCACATAGGGAAGGAGACCCTTCCATTTGTGGCACAAAAACTCCCTCTTTTCCGTTGCTGTCAAAAGTGCCTCTGGCATCTCTTGTGAAAAGCAAGAGAAAGCAGCATGAGGTTGCAGGACACTGATGCGAGTTCAATGGCATCCACGTTCATGTGGACCCAACTGGGGTCTGAGCACGTGCTGGGACCTACGTGCCCCTTGCTTCACCCTCGTGTCTAGATTCCAACCTCGAAAATGGAGATTTGCTGAATCAGCTCGAATCTAAACTGCTTAGAGCACACGAACCAGGCTGCCTTCCCTTTGGTGGGAAAGCATTAAGTAAAAGGAAAGTCAGTTCCCCTAGAAAAACAAATTGGGGTCACAGGAAAGAAGATTCAGGCTCATATCAGTGCAGCAAACACCCTCTCTTCAAAAAGTGGTGCAGGTTTTTAATTTCAAAACAAGAAAGGCAGATCTTGTATTGGTTTATGCTGTTTTGTCTCAAAGCTTTGCACACAATAAACTGGACCTAGCATAGCAAATGCTAACAGTTCAAACTAAAGTTAATTTGCAATGCTAACATGAGCAACCTGTTCTCCAGCAGAAAAGGATCAAGACTTCAGTTATAGTCTTTTTGATGATGCAGGCACAATATCGCAATTTGAAAAGAGAAATTCCAGACAGCTGAGGTTAATTCTTACCTCATATATTTTTAATACGAATCTACAGGTCTCAAGAGTGTCTTATAGAAATGGCAAGTGTATAGACAAAATTTTCATCTTTGCTACAAAGCTGAGAAAATAGGTTATTTTTAGTCAGCAAAGCAATAATGAGATATAAGTGTTTTCATTTCTATTCCCAAACAACAGTGGGATACCAAGCACTGCATTAGCATGCACCATAAAACAAGTATATGTTTCCTATCCTCCTCTACCATTAATACTCAAAAAGCTTTTTCTATTGCTACAATTTTTTTTTGTGCACAGTTTTCTTACTGGGTGACATTTGAGGAAGAATGAGGGAAAATCCATGCCATAATTTTTGAATTGGGCAAGACTGTCAAAGAAAAAAAATCGTGACAACTCTCCAGAGTGAGAGAGTAACACCATATCTTTCTCCTTTGAGGCACAGATTCCTCCAAAAATGACATAGCTGTGAAACTAAAAGCTCAGCGCCGAAACAGTTCCTGGACACCTCCTGTGTATGCATATATATAGTACACATGCAGTCAGGGACACACTTATGGGTAGCGAAACATAAGCAGCAAAGTCATCAGCAGCTGAACCAGTAATTTCAGAGAAGGTGAAATACTTCTGCAGAAGGATAATATTTTAAAGGGAAGGCACAGGCTTTCTGTTGGCTTTTCCACTGAAAGAAGCCCAGCTGGGGGGCTTAACAGAACAGGGGTGTGCTTTGTATTTCACCAAAAGGAGAGGGATGAGTTGTGTGGCTGTGGAAAAATCGTAACCCTACAGGCTGGGAAATATTCCCCCAGCTCCTAACTGGTTAAGCCTGCTTTTGATATAAGTGTAAATCATCATTTTTTCATTGGGGAGGGAGAGAAGGGAGAACTTGCACTCAGATTTCTCCTTGAGAATCTGCCAGTGCATTTGCTGCTAGGAAATGACTAAAGTAAGCCTCTGCACATATGTCCTTAAAAACACTTTGACTGCATTCCCCTGTAATTATTAAGCTTCTTCAGAGTCTGTAAGCCAGTGAGAAAGGGATTAGAGGGGTTACTTTGTGCCTGTGTGCCCATAAAAATCCCTTGGCTACTGCAGCACACTGCTCAGAGCATCCTGAAAGCTTTCATATAATCCCTGCCTCCCAGCCACCACCACCACTGCATTTCTTTTATTTAGACACATTCAAATTTCACGCTGTAATCCAAATGCACTCCAACACAGAAACAAGATCCACATCATAAATCACTTTTAAAAACTAACCTGCCAGTTAAGAGTGGAGCAGCAAGACAACTACTTGATAAAGCTACCCTCAACTTTATGCTGGAAGGAGAACCAGAAGATGTAAATTGGCAGTTAGCATCTGCTGACATTTCCTATTCTCCTGGTAGAGAGGAAAGGGATCTTTTTCTGTCCCTGTCCTTGTAGGACAGGTCACAACAGGACACCGATCCCAGACTGGAGTTGCATGTGAGTATAAATACAGGACAGCAATAGTAAAACAGAGATCTGCTTCCTGTCAGCATTCAGGGGATTTTCATGTCAGAGGAGAACTTGTTATGCTCAGTGGTGTTGCACTGAAAATAAGTCATTGTATCATAGGCGGCAGCAACACAGGACTGCAAGCCATCTTCTGGGTCACAGAGCCTGTTTCTAGTGCCAGCATGATATTATATAACCGCTTTCACTAACTCATCTTTGAGAACCCTACTTTTTTTTAAAGGCAACATTTCCATGCAATAAATTCAGGAAGGAATTCTGGTCTGTGGAAAGGCTTGAATGAAGCGCTGCTGTCAAACCCAACAACAGCTGTAAACATCCAAAGTGAACAGCTTCCAGACCATGATGTTAAAGCAGAGAAACAACTGTCAAATGTGCATTGAAACAACATCTGCAAGACAGGATCGAAAAAATCTCTTTTGTGGAGCCAACCGGTAACAAACACTTCCTGGATAAACAGGAACCTGGCACTGCTTGACAGAAATCAACTGTGAGGGCAAAAGCGGGGCTGGAGAAGCTCCAGAGGAAGCTGCTTGCACCATCCGCGAGCAGAGGGAAACCCATGAGCTCTGGGTTTGCAGTGGGCACAGTGAGGCAGAGTGTTCACGGTCAGGGCAGCCTGGTAACCCAGCTCCAGCGCTTGGCTTGCTCCCTCCCTGCCCCCTCGTGTGTCTGTCTGTCCCTTGGCACATCGTATCAGCAGCCTATCTTGGTCACCATCTGTGAAGTGGAGATAATAACACCTCTTGTCTGCACGTCTATTTAGGCTGTAAATGCCTTCCAACAAAGATCGTCTCTTATTTTGTTTACCAACTGTATGTAGTACATGGGCTCAGTCTTGTATACAGATCCTGGTCACTAATAATCATTATTTTAATAGTGATGATAAACACAGTAATTACCCAATATGAATCTAACAACAGTCAAGCTGCTTTGGTTTTGTTTTTATCAGAATTGTTATCCTGAGGCCACGGGAGTCAGAAAGGCAGAGAGGTTTTGCCCATTGTGGAGGGGCTGCTCGCAATCTCTGGCTGCACACAGGATGCACCTGAGAAGGCGGTACAGATATAATACATATGCATGCAATGAATACAGAAGCATTCAGACACTGACCACATCTGACTATTCAAAACTGTCATCTTCTGTGCACTGCCTGTTTGCAGAGTGACCAGGAAATTTATTCCGCGTGAAGCTCTGCAAAACAGGAACTCTGAAAGATTATTTTATGACAGTCTCACAGGACAAATAAGCAAAGAACATGCATTACAATTAGAACAGACCGTATATTTTCCTGATTAATTCACTCACCTCTTCCACTTTAACAATAGTAAGTGACCAGGAATAACAATTCTTCCTCATTCCAAATAAAGGATTTGATAGATCCATGATGCAGAGCAGAAGCTGAAACATTAGTTAAGAAATAAAGCCTGATACTAAAGCCCTCTGGGGTTTGAACAAACTCTACTGACAGTGCTTGGCTAATTTTAAAAATTGCTACAATTAATTTTTTAAATAAATGAGCTCCCAAAGTGACATACTTCAAACATAAAATCTTAATATTCCTTTCTAGTGAAGTCTGTGCCATTGTTCACGGGGAAAGAGAAGGAAGCTCTGAGCTAATTTTTAAACCCAGGGGAATATTGACAGCCAGCCAGCTGCTAAGGCTTTTTGCTTGATCCCTTGCAAATTCTCTTCAGCTATTCACAGCCAAAATGTGTCATGTGCCAGTCTGAAATCATTTTGGAGGAACTGGTGGAAAGGGTCTCCTTTTCATACTCCCAGCAGGTTTATGTCAGAAGGCTGTGAGGGATAACCATTGCTATTTATAGGTAATCCCCCTTTTAAAAGGTCACCCTTCATTGTGTGTTCATTTCAACACTTGTCTATCCAAAAATTATTCTCCTGTAGCTCATCCTTAACGAGTATTTTTTAAGCAGGTAAAAATTAAATAAATCATGCAATAAAGCAGAAGATAGTGTCTGTTTTACAGCTGACAGCCCAAGGAATGCATAGCACTCACATTATCTCTGTGGTTTTAGTTACAACATAAGCAGGTTTATTTTGTTTGGCTTTTTTTAATAACTTTACTATCTTTATCCAGGAGCAGGCACTTACTTTACATGTTGTAGATTCTTGATAATAGGACATTTGGGCACTGAATCGCTTCCCTTATCATGAGCTACTCATGTGCAAGCACTGAGCCACTTATCAGCCCGACAAACTGTAGCTCTCAGTCAGCCAGAGAGCAGAACGGTGTCTGCTCTGCATTTCTCAGCACTTCTGATTCTGAGAAACAGAACAAAATAAGTTCTATATTATGAAACTAAGCTTTTGCTCTTCCCATATATTTGAGCGGTCATCCTGAGCTGAAAGCCGACTGCCTTTCCCACATTCTGCTGGGAAGCAAGTAAAGCGATGACAGCACTGAGCACCAAAATAACAGAAGCGTTGAATAAAAGAAAGAGAAAAGTGTATTTTTATGGAAAGTGGTGCACAGCAGTACACCAGCACAGTGCTGCTTTCTGTATTTTGACACCATCAAAGTTCAATTAATGGAACTGAGAGGATCATCAGTGGGGCAAGAGGTCAACACAGAGAAGACTGGGAAGGGAGATATAACAGGGTGAACAGCTTTGTGAAGGAAAGAGGCCAATGTCACCTGAAAAGAAATGGACAGGAGATTTCAGAAGAGATGACTTTAAAGCACAGAGATAATATGTAATATTTTTTTAAAAAAACCTCTCTCATGCTGCTATCCTTCTTAAAAGGGAGTGGTAAAGGTAATAAGTGAAGCCTTCTCATCACACTTCTAAGAGTGGGTAGACAGGGATGTGGGTTGGATTTCCTCAGGACCGACAGTGCTGCCTTTTGCTGAGTTTTGTCATCATGTCAAGCAAAATGGAGCACGCCATTGGAGGGAAGGCAAAATAGCTTCAGGTTATGCAGGGCTGCACCAGAAGTTGTTCTCAGTGTCATTATTGTGTCTTTTCTCCTGATGAAATTTTGAGTATAGATGGCAGGGTTTGTTCCATGGAAAATAAAGGTTAAACTGCAGAGGTGGACAAGGGAATTTGTCATCTCACCAGGGCCACCACAATGTGGCTAATTCTGTAAGATATACTGCGGCTTCTTTGTTCTTGCTGTTCATTAAATAGGGCCTGGCTTAGAGGCAGTCTTTACATTTTCAAACTGTTTAAACAATTAAACCATTAATCAAAGCAACAACTGCATTAAAGAAAGCAAAAAACACTGAAGTTGTTCCTCAAAACAAATTGAAAGGATTACAGAGATCATATTTGAACAGGAAAAACAGGACTATAGTTCTTGGATTATTCATGTAAATGACTCATCTGCGGGGGGAAAAAAAAAAAAAAAAAAAGGCCTGTAAATGTCTGATTACTTGATTACAATTTTTGCCAGCTTCCACTAGGTAAAATCGTATTTCCAGAATTTCTTTATGGTTCTCCACACCCAAATCCTGTTTTATTTCAATATGGATGTGGGTTTAACTCGGTCACACTTGTGATCTAAAGTGCTCTTGTCGGTACTGTGTGGTTGGAATTTAAGTTTAGATAGGGTTCACCTCACCTAACTGCAGCCCTGTAAAATTCAAGCATCTAGACTGAGATTGTCATCTAGGTTACTTGAAGAGACAGTGCAGAGAAAATTGTTCCTCTAGAGGGTTCATCCCATCTATTCTACACACTTAATTTTTGATGATGTGAATCATCCTTTGGAAACATCTGTACCTCTTGACTAACTACAGAGGGAACATTTAGGGCCCTTTGGGAAGACACGTCTCAGAGAGCTGAAGTCCTGTCTCCTGTAGCCACCATTAAACCAATACACACACATCAGGGTTGCCTGCCTGCATTTTGGATCCAAGAAGAGTAGGGGGAAGGACGCTCTATGCCCACTATCTCCCATGTCTAAACTGACAAGTAGGGATGAGAAGCGAGGCAATGAATGCTCACACCTGCAAACTGCCTGTAGGAGTCAGAGATCAGCAAGAAGGAGATGTGCTCTGCTGTACTTGCACCTTTTCTTACCTCCCTGAAGGTGGGATGAAGGAGGGAACGAGCTAGAAATCTCTGAACAAAGCATCAATCCAGTTTTTATTTTGTCTGAATTAGTCCTGATTTCAGATGGCTTATTATTGTAACAACCATTCCTCACTGTTAAGGGAAGAGTGTAGTTGGAGAGTATGTCATAAAATGTGTGATCACCCAGTGAGAGCCCATGCTCTTCCACTTGCCAGTATAAAGTTCGTGGAAGATTTTTTAAGACAATTTAGATAGACAAATAAAATCGTTAAGCAGCACCCAATCAAGTTAATGCAGACATAGTGAAGCTTCTCCTCTCATTAAGACTGCCATCTGTCTCTCATTCTGGAAGGCTTTTTTTCAAGGTGGATGACAGGCATGACTTCAGGAATTATGTCTTCATCTTTCCTTTCACCATCAGGAGCTCCCTTCAGACAAGGGAACCTTCCTGGGAATAACCCTCAACTAGTCCCTTAGGATGAGATTGTGTGACTAGCCAGAAACTCTGCATGGCTTTGCTGTGGTCAGTAGATGTCTTCCTCCATTGGAGCAGTGGAACAGCATTATAGAGGTAATGCCTCAGATTCCCAGGCAGTTCTTACATTCTCCACCATTTTTGTATCTTTTTGCACTCAACATTTAATACCACTGGGGTAGCAGACACTTTCTTTTAATATTGCTTCCAATTTGTTAACATCAATATCACTGAGGTTGGAAGACTATAGGATTTTTGTCTTCACGTGATGGAAGAAAACCAACTCAGAGACCTGCAGATGGTGGTTGACCTTGACTTGTTAAAGTGCCCAACAGGAGTCCTTCCCATCAAGAATAGTTTTAGTTTTCTGGTGTTGTATAGCAAAGTCTGCTTACACTTCAAAATGAGGCATGTTTTCTCCCTTTCTCTGAAAAATGGAGAGGGATATTTAACTGAGAACAACATAGTTTCAGGGTAGCACATAACTATTTCAAATGGTCCAGAGAATTCCATATGACAAAGCATCTGTCACTCTGCCATTACTGTCATTTTAAGCTAGAATCACCAAGACATTGTAGGTCTTGGCATCAGTAACACCCAAATATGCTGACAGTCACCTAATTAAGAAGGTACCTGTGAAAACTCTCTGCTGGTTTTGTCAGTATTTTGCAGAAGATTGCTTAGTTGTTGGTCTTCTGTTGTTTTGTGGGGTTTTTTTTCTGTAAATATTTTAGGCCCTCATATTCAACTGTTTTGAGTCTTTGTGCAGCCTTCTGGTCAGAAGTATCATGGGCTTTCTCCCCATCCCCATGAACAGTGAATCAGCTATAGTCTCAAACATGGAGTTTATTTTCCTAATATATTCTTTGGAGCTAAACTGTGATTCGGTCTTTCCTGTGGAACAAAACATCAGCATTTCCTCAAGTCTTTGGCCTTTTCAGCCCCTATCACTGTGTGGACACCTCACATACCTGCTATCGTCACATGGGAGGATAGAAAAGACACGATTTTCAACTCATTAAATTTGTCGTATGTGCTTTAACTGCATCATGATACAAGGTTGACTTCAACTATCAATGTTACCAATGGGGTAGAAAACCGCTATTGGAAAACTAGTCTTATAGAAATCTTTCTGTCACGAGAAAGATTTCTGTTTAAGGGAAGGATTACACTCCTTCAAAACCCCAGACTGCTTTAATTTCACAAAGTGAGCTTTAATCATACACTTTGCTGTCCAGTGCTGAAAACAAGCAAACAAAAAAAGCTGATTCTCACCTCTCTGTAATCCCAACCATTTTCTTTTGATCTTTTAACAGGCCAGGGGATGGTGGTGGTGGTGTAATAGATCCTTAGCAAAAACAAGCGAATAAACAAACAGATGAACAAACAAGTGAAAAACTACCACAAAGCTATCTTTCTAAGGTCTGCTTGGTCTGTACATGAAGGAGATTTATTTCATCTCACTTAATCTTCATCAGTACTCCACAGCATCTCCTACCATGGAAGCTTGTACCTCTAGCTGTTTTCATATTATGTCTCAGAATGCCTTTGGAGTGCTGGAAATATATTGGCAATTTTTCTAAGTCTCTACAGATCTTCTTGGAGTGCTTTTAGAAAATGTGCTGGAGCTTGGGGGATGATTCATGGATTTCTAAGTGTTTTTTTTAACATGTAGCCTCATGACTGTACAAGGCTAAATACTGCCCATGTTTCCTCCAATCTCTGAAAGCACAGGCAGCACAGAACAAAATGTTGATATCCTGCCTCTCTACAAAAAGCAGTCTCCATCTTTCTATAGACCACTATGAAATGGAGGAAAAAGTAGAAAGAAAGTTCTTACATTTTGTGCTGGCAAAAGGTATGAACATGCAGAAGCTGACTTATATACAGGCCTTAACATTTTGTGCAGCAGCTATGATTAGAGCTTCTCAGAAGACTTGATTTTAACACCCTTTGTGATTATTTTTTTTTCCCCTTCCAGGTTCCCTGCATAACATTAAGCAGCTCTGTAATACAGCTGCACTGCTACAGAACAGTAGCTGCACTCTGCCTCTGTATGCTGTGTTTGCCAGCCACCAGCTAAACGGGAATCTGTGGTGTCATTCATAGGTCTGCACATTTGGAAGAAGGACTGAGTTCAAGTTTAAACTAACATTATTAGGACCGATAGGTCTCGTTTTTAACCATCCATTCATTTGGGGATGCTATTTTTGTCCACTGCCCTACAGAACCAAGATTCCCCACTGTGACAAAGCACAGTACTGCTAAAATTCAGCTTTCCTCATGGGCTTATGGCCACGGCAAGCCCAGATAAATAAGTGGACTGTTCATAATCTCTGTGTATATATTTGCAGGTCACACCATCCTGCCACTCTACTTCTCTTCCTTGCTCCCGAGTGCAGGTAAGGCAGTGAAGTATGGAAGACTCTTCCCTCCCCAGTGCTCTCACACAACTGTTATTATGTGCCCTTTAAGTGTGTGCCTGCTTAGAAGAAATGAGTGGACAGGCAGAACTGAGGGATGGTGTGACAAGCACATACACATTCGCAAGCAAAAAACGACAACTGATGGATCTAATTTTAGGCTTATCAGCAATCTCTCTTTATCATAAGAGGAACAAAAAAATGTTCAGCTCATTAGTAAATGGAATATTAACTATACCAGGAATACAACCATTTTTAACAGGCATGGCTCTGGAACAGGACAAAGAAGCTGCTGTTTAAAGGCCAGTCTTATGAACTGCATAAAAGAAACTGGGAGACTGGATAAGTATCTAGCCCAGATCAGACATGGTCATCCTGACTCTCCGTTGTCTCACAGTCACATTAGCAGCTGTTGTCCTCATTGGAAACATTTTAAAACCAGTGACTTACCAAAAAATTTTGCTTGAGAGAGTAAGCCTCAGTGAGTAAAAGTCATAACATCTAAGGTTACACATGCACACATGAATTGAAGAAAGCAGGCATTTACATCCTTCCTTGTAAACAGAGAGCCAAAGGCAAATTCATTCATCAAGACTTTTTCCAATTTCTGATCTGGAAGGAGATAAAGTTAACTCTAAAACTGTCTGTGTCTCTCCGTTGCCTATGGAGGGAATGTAGTTACCATCTGACA
The DNA here is from genome assembly GCA_013399365.1 of Pampusana beccarii. Taxonomy (NCBI): domain Eukaryota; kingdom Metazoa; phylum Chordata; class Aves; order Columbiformes; family Columbidae; genus Pampusana; species Pampusana beccarii. Next base: position 61,735 of record VWYH01004658.1, on the reverse strand, counting down.
TGTAGCTTCGAGCGCTTGGGAAGCAAGGAAATTCCACCCTGAATATCAAGAGGCAGGGCTCCATAATGTAATGGTTTTGATCAAAATGTATACTGGTCCACAAAATAAAGTTCTACGGAGTTAGGTAATACAAAGAAAAAAATAAAGATATATATGCAAGAAGACTAAGCAGAAAAATGAAATTAAAATAAACAAGAACATAATTATACCCATGGAAAAACATTTACCCCACACAGCTGTATAATTGCTACTAACTTTGAGTATATAATGTTGGGACAGCATAAATGATGCTAACAAGCTTCTCTTGAAGTCCTTGCCAGCTTTTTTCCCATGAAAGGATGAAAGAACAGAAGCATCTGTACTCTACAGGAATGTAAATCCTTATTGAAAACAAAAATGAGTATCCCATTGATTTTTAATGATACTTAGTCATGCAAGTGCATGACACTATGTCTGTATCGTCAAGGGAACTCAGCTAGGAGATCCCTGGAGTAGCTCCGTACAAGCTGCTACATCTTCACAGAAGTGCACATTGCTACATGAGGATATTGGCTTAGGTCCTAAAACCCAGACTTGGGGTGCCACAGTATGGAGTATGCATTCCCCAACTCCCTTTAGAAATAAGTTTTACGATTCCCAAGTCACTGAGGCTGTGTTAAGATGATGCCACTTGTCTTCATACAGAGAATCACATGAAAACAGAAATGAAATTTTATACCTCAGCATGGATGCCTAAATGGCTTTGGGATTATTTTTTTCTAAAGCTTACTATACAAGTCATGTTGAATGGAAGAATGAGAATCTTTCCCAACTTATTAGGCCTCTTGCTGCCATCCAAGTGGAAATAGACTCCTTAATTTCCTAATACAAACAGTGATAAAACAAGTTAAGTGGTTAACTGCTACACTAGATAGATCTAACCACCAGGAGAAAGCCGAGAGTAAACTGCACATATTTGTCACCATTTAAACAATACACATTTTGTGAACAGTAAATAATAAGCATTAGAGACCCTGCCGGTAGATCCTATTTTTTGTTTAGGAAAGATTGTATTACTTTAGATGTTACAGTTAACTTGACTTATCTTTAAAATAATAAATTACATGTGCAAATACAGGTGTAATAATTTTGCAGCTTTTCAAGTGAAGAACATTAACTGGAAACGTTGGCTTGTTCTAAGAATTTGTCTTAAGGTAGTCCATGTTTCTGAACAATAGAAAATAGTCTGCATGTTATTACAGAAATACAATCTCCAGTCTCTGGAGATCTGGTTGAAATTTCGTATGTAGTTTCAATCACAGCACTAACAAGAGACAAGCTACAACAGTATTCACTTGGTGCAGATAAAAAAAATTATCATGCAGAAGAGAGATTCTGCAAAATGTAAGCAAGAGACGCAGAAGGCACACAATGGCTTAACCTTCATCCCAGCACTGCAACCAATGTAACACAGAAGCAGCTGTGTCACAGCCATTGCTGTGCTATACTGGATCTATTGCTTTTGCCCCCAACATTATCCAGAATTGCACAACAGCAGCTTGCAGCAATAGACTTCTACTCAGGTATGTGCGCTGTGTCCTGACAGTTCTGTAACTACGGCATACACTAATCTACAGCAGGAAAGAAAAAGAAAAATGTTGCAGACATGGAGTGAGAGAATCTGGAATGTTCATAAGACTTCTTTTTTCTTTCTAACTTGTTACCTAATTTTACTAATTTGTTGGCTGTTTACAAGATTTGAACCAGACTTGTCATAAAAGAGAAACGTCATAGTCTTGGTCCCGAAGCTGGGAAGCTTTTCTGCAATATTTGTTTGTTATCATTTCAGTTTTTCATAGTAGTTAACATTTGGCTGACCCTCTTATAGCAAAGAACCTGATTAAAGAAACATTGCAGCAAGGACTAAAATACTAAACCTACTCTTTATTTATTGTTACTGCGATAAACAGTGACAGATAAATCAGAATGCAACTGAAGGAAGGAAAATGTTGTGTTTGCACAAAACTTCATTCTGTTTAGTCTTAGAAACTAAAGAAAAAAAAATCAGAGGCAATGGAAGTGAGTGCAGCTGTTGTATTTGTTTAGTCTCATTGGGCAGTGCCATGATGACAGACACTCTGGCAGTGCAGTGTTTGCACAGCATTTCATGTTTCCCGTGAAATCTATCATTTCCACACAGCCTTTCCGGCACTCAGCGATTTTCAGAATCAGATACTTACCCATTTTCACATTCTACATTATAATAAATCCTCTGTTATAATGTTTTGTTGACTCACTAGTAAATAAATTGAAGTGTGGTCTGTTTCCTCTGTGAAGTACTTGATGCATTCAATGCACTGTGTTCATATGAATGTGTACCTCCATCTTTATGCAGGTGGATGAAACCATGAACATTGATGCTTACACAGAAGTCATTTGAAGCCTCCTGCAGAAAATGGTAAGATACGCAGCTGTACATTTAAAATCCTAAATGCAGCCTATGAAAGTTCATGGGAGGTTTTCTTAGGATTTGTGAAATTGAGATTATATTTTCCATATACATGGCTCTAGCCATGATGACATCTTCAGTGACACTGGCTTTAACAAAGTTCTCTCCTTGCTTTCTGCCACAGTGGAATTCTCATTAATCTTACAAAATACTGCGAAAAGAAATTGGTCACTCTTACTGACTGCTCACTGCCTCTTGTCAGTCACCTCTCATGACTGATGTCTCTGTACTATATTACAAATCTACTAAATCTGGCCTAGCAAAACAGAAATACAATATTAGAAACAATAGTTGGGATGTTCTAAGTGCATACAACAGGGATTGTATTTATTAGAGCTAGGACTGATCACATCTGTCAAATAGCAGGAAGTCTCATCTTTTCTGGGGAACCCCTCTATATTCAGTAAAGAGAGACACTTCCAGAGTGGTAATCTGCCAGGACAACTTAAACACTCCATTTAGAGTAAGACAAATTTCCAATTACACTTGCCTCTTTTCTTCTTACAGGGAGCCCATCTTCCCACTTTTTGGCATCACACTTAAATTCATATACACAACTCTATATAGGGCAAGATTAGTTAAAATCACTCTTGTCCTTTGTGAAAAAGTACCTGAATTCAGAAAATTCAAGAGGTGCGTAGGTCTATATGAGATCTCTTTTTATCCCAGAAGGCTGATAAAAAGTATGCATCTATATTTTTTACAAGGTTTTTACTAAAGCTTTGGAAATGGCTCTACAAAGAGCAAACTCCTAATCATAGTTTAACTTGTCCACGCCATTCTAAAAACATAGAGGGCTTGACACTCTCAAATACTAGAATATGATGTTTGGTCTTAGTGATGATTATGCTTAACACACTGGACCAGACATTCAATGCCCTGTTCAAGCATCCTACTGGAAGAAACACAGCGCATGTCATCTACTGATGTAAAGCTTGCTTTTCTGACTGTCACAGTGTTGGCAGACTGATTTATCTGTCCTTTGGGAAAATTCTGGGACAGGATTTGAAAAGTCACTGATCTCAGTGGATTCCAAAGCATAAAGAGCAGGAGACAGGGTGAGGGGCAAGGGGCACAGACTGAAGCATAGGAGGTTCCTCCTAAACATGAGGAGAAACTTCTTTATTTTGAGGAGGACAGAGTGCTGGAACAGGTTGCCCAGAGGGGCTGTTGGAGTCTCCTTCTCTGGAGACATTCAAAACCCACCTGGACACATTCCTGTGTGATCTGCTCCAGGTGAACCTGCTTTAGCAGGTGGGTTGCACTAAATGATCTCCAGAGGTCACTTCCAACCCTAACCATTCTGTGATTCTGTGATTATATGGAGGATCAGAAAAGAGTTGCACAACAAAGATTCGGTGTAGTAGATTTTTCTGCAGTAGCAGAAATCTTCTGCATAGACTCCTTATATGTTGTCTGTGGAGTTACAATCTGCAAAGAGAAATCAGGAGTGAATGTTCCTTAAAATTGTATGCGTTCAGTCAGCACATCATTTCTTAGTCATCAGCACGGAGACTACTGGACCAGAGCCTGGAGCTGTATTCATGACTCTGGGGAGTTTTCTCTGTGAAGTCTTAGGCAGCATAGTTGCTTTAGGAGCATGCGTGGAAGCACAAGGGATTTGCCAGTGCCTCAGGGCCTCCTCATGGGGGACTGGCAGCCGGTGTCCTCCTGGGAGCTCACCTGAACCTGTGAGGTCCACAAGCTCTGTAATGCCATCCACCAGGGCCCACAGCAGGTCTTTCCAGATCCTGAAACATCGATGGAGCAATCCAGCAGGAAGAACTTCACCAAGAGACTCCTCTCTTGTTTATCTACACCCTTCCCTGCTGGCTTTGCAGGTAGGACAGATGGTGGTTGCACAGGTGACAGACTCTGTCTACACTTCAAGTGTCACTGGTGTCAACTTGAACCCACCTCCAGTGGAAAGAAATAAAAAGAGAAACCTGTGCTATTCACACTGCCAGGGAACATGTCTCCAATTACCTGCTATGACTGTTTGTGTAAGAATGATACCTTGGCTGTAAAAAGAAACAAATAAAAGAGAAATGCCTGTGCTGAAGATAGTGTGTTGATACCATCGGTCTGGTAATCAGGAAATCTCAGGTTAGAGTCAAAATCTGTGCTTCTGAAGGTGTGATCTCAGAACAATGTGCTCTATTTCTAGGAAGCAGGCAAAAAATAACCACACATCAGCTTCTCTATGAAGTAAGGCACAAGCTTGGATACAAGAGTGCTCTGACCGTTCTCTGAGTAAGTTTGTTCCGTCATTTTTAAGAAATAGTCCTACACTGAGCATAAATGCATATAGAACTCCAAGCTCATCAATATTGCCCAAAAGACAATTGCTGGCTGAGTAGAATCCTAACAGACTGACAGAGCTGGGAAGCAAGTAGAGCTGAATTTCACCACAGAGCCTTTCTCAGTGGGCCCTCCTTAGTCTGGCCCCATCCACACTGTGGTGTTCATTTTAGTCAGCAGACATGAGAGAAGACGAATTATAGAATTTGTCTCTTGTTTAATGAGGTTTAAGCCACTGGGAAGGGGAATTCTTGGGTTTCCCCATAGTTTTGAATTTACAGGCCATTGGACAGCAGGAGTTCTGAGATTTCATGAATAAGATATACAGCAAGTAAAATGTTGTACATGAATTATCATTTTAACTGAGTCCTGATCAGTTACACTTTTTGAATGTCCCTAGGCTTGAGTAGAAGTAGTTTACTTTTCCTCTTCTTGCCTTCCTCATGTTCTCTCCATATGTTCAATGACTGTCTATATTTCCTCCCAAAATTCAACAGTCCTCTCTAAACTCCCCTTACACACGCTGAAAAATGTTTCTTCAACACAATTACCCTAATTTAGAACTGAGGACAAGAGTTCTCACTACCTTGGTGAAGTGATAGGGCTGTTTGGTTCATCCCCACCAAAGAATGTCATTGTTTCCCATTAGACAATAATGGTCTGTGGGGGAGAAAAAGCAAAGAGTTATAAAGAAAGTCTGGAAAAGTATCCCTACAGGACAAAGAAAGGTTCCTCTTCCCAATGATACCAAAGAGCAAAACAGCTGCCAGAATAGTATTGTACCCAATAGGCTTGAACTACATAGGGGACCCCAGCACTTGTGGAATTCCATCCACCAAGCTACCCTTCAAAGCTCTGAGCAACATCAGCTTCTTGAGCTTAAACCCTTAAGGGCATGTACTACAAGGTCGTAAGTACCCAGCCTACATCAGCAGAACTCTATAAATTTTACTCATCTGACAAATTCTTACTGTATAAGTCAATGAGTTCTACAGGTTTCTAAACAGCTTTCAACTTGCTTGCCCTCACATTAAAGGCAAGATAACGTATCTGACTGTTTAAAGGTTTTATTGTCAAGACGTAAAACTTTTTCCAACTTATTGTCTTTTATTTTCCAGGTTGTAAAGTCTTCAAATAAGCAAATCTGATTTGGTTTTACCTTATTCTATTGCTCCATGACTAATTTACTTTTATTGCTTCATAAATGAACTCCATGGACATTTTACTCTTAGTTCTGAGTGCATTTTTTATGAAAGTACTCTATAAAGTTTTGTTTGTGGAGCAATAATATTGAACATGTTGGCATAAGCTACAAAGCTCTAAATGGTCTGAGATCTGTTTTTTTCTTTATCTTTTAAGCCACTGAGTTCACTTGAAGGACTTCTGGTGTCATTTCCAGTGTCAGTAATGGATTGGAAAATATTTGCAGTGAAGAACACTCAGCTCTGGAACTTGTTTCCCATCTGAACTGCAGTCCTGCTAACCTTTAGGGCACAGAGCAAAGCTTATCTGTTTACCTGTGCTTCTTCCTAAGAAAAATCATGGAGATTGTTATCTTAGCAGACTTATTGGGGAAATTGGTTAGACCTGATGTTTCTAGAGAGCTTTTGTGCTCTTGGATACTAATTAGCTTCAGGATTCTCTTTTCTCTAGCAGTTGTTGGTAATATGTTTTGAATTATTTATTAGGCTTTTTGTGAATGTAAATCCACCCAGATGCTTGGGCAGTGGGTGCATGTTTTATAGATATGATTGTCAATCAATAAATAAATAGCTCTGAGTGCTTCTCTGTAGAAGTGAGTCAGAAAATGATCAGAACAACAGAGGTAAAAAACAGGAGTATTTTGACACAGAGAGCCTTTTGGCTGGTGTTAAAGCTTTTGTTTTTCCTCACTATCTTCTGACTTCTGTTGTAACATTTCCTAATAAACTGTAAGTGGCAGGTGCCATGATGCCACTTGCAGAACTTCGAACAGATTGCATTTTACTAAGTGATATGGACATATCGGTTACAAGGACACATCCAAAAGAAGTCATCTGCATTCAAAATGTTTTACCTTCAAAGTCCAGGTATGAGGCCCTGAAATTTATAAAAAATATTTTATACTACAGACATAGCCTTCTTTCCTCTCTATAAATGATCCAAGAGCAGATATGGATACTTTCAGTCATCATTGACAGCTGTCCAACAAATATTCCCTGTGAATGTATTTCAGACTACAGGTGGTTCATGAACTATTCAACTATTTTTACTAAATGCTTCTCTCAAGGCCCTGACTTACATTCACTAAGCAAACAGCTGTGGCAGCTAAGACCTTACTGCCTCTTCTCCCCCATCCCAGCTGTTTGTCACTGACCCTTTGCCAGAAATTCTTGCTGCTGTTCCAGATACAGCAAAACCTGCTGCACCTCAGCTGCTCCAGTTCATAATCTGGCGTCTTACTGCAAAACAACTTCTAAGTTAAGCGTGTGTACAGGGCCATAAAATGGAACAGCTGAGGTGCAATAAAATGCCCTATTCTGTATGTTCTGCAATCAGGGGCCATATCTTCGAGACAGAGGTGCTGATTTAACTAGCAAGACTTAGCAGAGCTTGTCTATCAGTGTTCTCCTGACCATGTACTGGCCATTACACAGCCTAAAAACATGACAAACAAACTTAAGAACTTTTGATGCATGTAATAACACCAGCTACAGTGACATTACTACAGTATTTGGCAACTTTTGTCACCTGCATGAGTGTTACATGTATAAGTCTATTTACTTAAAGAGTAGGAATTCTCTACAAAGAAACAAACACCTAAAGTTAACCGAGAAGCAAAGCTGTATGAACTTATGAACATAAGATGGAGAAAGTGAACCAGAATGCACAGCACAAAGCTGTTCACAAATGGTTAACCATGTCTACATCAAGCTTAGCTGAAATATAAACTGTTTAAAACTGTCCGGAGGGAAACTAGCAAATTAAAATAATATTGTGGAAACAGAAAGGGCACAAATCCTAGCTACACACTAAGAGGAAATTGAAACTATACATTTCTTTGTATCAGGCTTCTGAATACAAAATAATAAAGTGGACAGGAATAAAAAAAGTCTTGGCATTGTTATCCTTTCAGCCTTGGTGAAGCATATAAAGAATGTTTGTGCAAAAATAGCTACTCTGGCTTAGGTAGCTATTAGGTACAGTGAATATTATCAGGGATATTCCATTCAGGTTTACCCTGTAACTACCTGTGCACAAAGGAAGGTCATACACAACACATCTTACTCTGTTCCCTTATGTGGATTGCACAAGGAATACAGCAGCAAAGAATTTGCTCAGATATGCATGTTTCCATGAGAAGAAAATATCTTCTACTCCAACTGAAGTCAATCTCTTATTATACTTCAAACAGTGGAGAACATCCAGACAGAGAATTCCCAGAATAGGAACCAGTTGTTCTTTATAAATATGACAGCAAAATGCAGCACTATGTTGAATTAACGCTCACCAGACAAAGAGGACAGCCACTGAAACACAGCCCAATTTGCATTATTTTACAAACATAATGTGCTGTGAAGTAGACTAAAGCAGCTGTTACTTAGAATCAAACTGAAGAGAAATTCCAACGATTTATACTGTTAGACCTCTCTCCATTAACAGCTGCTTCAGAACTTTTGCTCTGAGGGAAAATACAGATGGATTTTGCAATACAAAACACAGAATATATTGGACTTCAATTATTGGAAATAACAAAGATTTTAATGGGGAAAGATTAATACCGATGATGCAGCTTAATAAGATTTTCATGAAAACAAATTACTTTTTCTAGCATGCTCACAGCTTGGGATATAGACATGTTGGGTATATAATTACTCTAATTACAGCGAAAATTGAAGGACTTTGACTATAATTGCCCATTAGCTAGTTGTCCTGAACATGACAGTCACTTTACCTATTTTTGCAACAGCAGATTTCCAAAGGGCAGTACAATACTGGTGACTCTCCATTCTGCTATATGGTTATTGATTATGCTTCCAGCTTACAAGAATTAGCGCTTTCTGGATGTATTCCCACCCTCCAGCACTCACTTCTTCTGAAGCTGTGCCTTTTACTTTGACTAGGAGATCCAGGAAGAAAGGAAAAGGTGTACCGAAATTTCTTATTTACCTTCCACAATTTTTCTATGTTGTGTTATTACTGCACTTCATATCTACAATAACTATTCTTGCAAAAAAGTCTACAATGCAAAAGCTTTTGTTTGTTCCTGGAGCAGGCTGGAGGCTTTAAAGCACACAGTTTTAGAAAAAGGTATATTTTACATTTTCTTACAGTTTCCTTTGGAGCATGAAACTACAGAATCACAAAATCAATGGCTGGAGTTGACAGAGACCTCTGGAGATCATCCAGTCCAACCCCATAGCTGAAGCAGTTTTGTCAGAACTATGACCAGTCAAGTTCTGAATATCTTTAAGGATGCAGACTCCACAACTTCTCTGGACAATGTCTTCCAGTTGTTGTTCAGCCACCTTCACCGTAAAAATGTTTTTACTTCTGCATATAGCTACCCACAGCAAATACAGATTCATTAAAATATGTAGTATCCTAACTATTTTTTAAAACAGTAATCTTTCTGTTGAGTTTCATTTTTGCTTCTACATGGCTTACTGACTCAATCATTATTCTTCTGTTGTTACTCTCATCTGTACCCCTCAGTGGATCCAGTTAATCCTATTTATGTTGAGACACTCCTTTATTTTATTCAATAGGAATGACATTTTGTACCAGGGAAATAAGCCCTAGAGGAACTATTCTGTTTTTACACTACCTACAAATAGAATTTGGCCACTCCTATCTAATTTAAAACATGCCTCAATTACTATCAAATTCTTAGCTTCAAAATGTTATATGATTCATGGAAAAAATATGCAACAACTAGCAAATATACCTGGCTACAGTATGTTAGGGGTCCTCCTAAGGTCAGTTTGGAAAAAAAAGAAGTATATAATTAATGTATTCCTGTAAGGAACCATCTGATTTCCTGCTTAAGTTTTCAAATTGTTGTAACAATCCCATAACAAAATTCTGGCCGTTGCAACAGTTTTGCTTACTGCAAGCCCTTCACAACATAAAGCAATCCAGACAGTAAAACAAAATCAGGCCAGCAGAAATGCCGAAAATCTCATCTCAGTTATGCTAGACTTCCCTTGAAATAAAAGAATTTGGATTCTCAAACACATTGCCCAGAAGGGATCTAAAATATGCCATCAAAAAAGCTGGATCACCCTGATTAGAATGACTAACATTTATTTATTTACTAAAAATCTGGTATGAGACTCAGCTCCCATCAAAACCCATCACTATATCTCCATGGTCTTTGATGGAAGAAGTGTAAGATCTTAAACAGACTCTTGATGCAGTAGACAGCTGTCTACAAAATAGCAGGAAATACTTGGACTTCTTATTAGACAGCTATATCTGGGTATTTCAGAATGTTGGCACCTCCAGTGATCAAAGGGACAAACTGACTTCACCTCTCACTTCTAGGACAGGGCTGTTGTCATAGAGAGGCATGGATTTGTGTCCACCTGTATTACAACTGTCATCGGGCACATTTAGAGTCAGTAGACCAAGAGGCATCAAGGGTTAGAAGACAAGGTGGTATTTGATGTGTGCTGGGTTGCAGTCATCCAGAGACCCAAGAACTAATATTCTCTGAAAGAAAGGCAAACCTATGAAGAGTGTACATATTCATATAGCAAGCACAGCTAGGGAAGCCAACTGGCAACTCTACCTGCATGTCTGCTCTCTGGGAGAGCACAACCACCTACACAGCAGGAGGCTAGCGGGCTTCCCAAACACCCTATCAACACCTTTCACAGGGAAAGGGAAGGGGCAGGGGAGGGCAGGGGAG